>MDKH01114875.1:0-18109 GCA_005239495.1 Nicotiana undulata | reverse complement strand
AAAACTTATACTACACCAAATAACCACTGTCCGTCTATTATTTTAATTAAAATTAATTATAAACAATGAGTTCATAATTCTTTGGCAATGGTGACGCAATCTTAATAATTTTAAAAGATGAATCATGAATATGCAAATGCAGACGATTCACAACTAATCACTAAAATTCACCAAAAATTCATAAAACCAAATAATTTATCGAGATTTTTATAGGAGGATATGGCGAGCAAAAATCACGCGCTCACAATGTGTATTTACTTTGAGACTACAAGACGGTATCCCGGGAGAGCCCCCTGCATATTTACTTTTGGGACTACGGGACGGTATCCCGGGAGACCCCCTACACATATACTTTTGAGAGTACGAGGCGGTACCTCGGGAGTTCTCCCTACACATTTACTTTTGATACTACGGGGTGGTACCTCGGGAGTTCTCCCTACATATTTACTTTTGGGACTACCAGACGGTATCTCGAGAGATCCCCTGTTGTTATTTTCGCGTGTTGTACTGTTATTCATTTTTTCTTTCTTTGTTGAATTCCAGTCTTTTATTATATTGTTTTATTCCCCTACTTTATTTATCATATACTAGTAGGCCTGACCTGACCTCGTCACTACTGAGTACCAATTGTGGTGTACGCATGCTACTCTTCTGCACATGTTTTGTGTGCAAATTCAGGTGCTCATCATCAGCCGCATTATCAGTGAGTTCGATACACCTTTGGAGACTTCAAGGTATATCTGCCGCGTCCGCAGACCTCAGAGTCCCCTTCTATTCTTCCCCGGGTCAAAAACTTTCTGTATTTTCTTTTATTAGACACCGGTGTATAGAGATGTTATTTCCTTTCTGTATCTTGTGACTCATGATGTTCCGGGTTTTGGGAAAGCTGTGTACATCTAGTATATTGGTTATTGTACGTACCGAGCGACATTGTTATTGGTTATTCTGTATCTATTGCAGTTAGTTGTTAAGTATTGCTTCCATTATTGATATATCTGCAATCTGTTAGGCTTACCTAGTTGTAGAAACTAAGTACCGTCACGGCATGGCCCGTAGGTTGTGCCACTGGTGACTAAGCATACAAAGAAATTATATCATTTTTATAATAACTAATAACGGCGCAGTCTTCCGGTGTTACGACCTATATTTGACTCGTGACATAACCTTCTTTCGTTTGCAGGTTTCTTGAACGTTTGACACTTTCTTCCATTAACCGTGAGTATGAAAATATCACAAAAAGAGGATAAAACTGTATTGCCTTCTCTTTGTTGCGACCCAAATGTTTATGTGAAATTTTGCTAAATTGAACTCCAATATTGGTTTCCTATATCATCATTCATTTGGGTGGAAGCTCCAATAAAAGAGATATATAGTTATAAAAACGAATCGTAAAACAATGAACAATAACGTAAACCGAAGTGAAGTTGCATTCTATATTGTCTTGATCCCAATTTTACAATCAAGTATCAATTGAAATAAAATATTTTGATGTCAAAAGCTTAAAGGAGAAAAACATATGGTAGTGCATAAATGCTTAAGCCAACTGAAATTATTTTGTGGATGTAGTATTTGATAATTAATTGAGATAATAAATATAACTAAGGATTTGTCACGATCCGAAATTTCCACCGTCGAGACTGTGATAACGTCTAACATTACACTTGCTAGGCAAATCAATGTTAGAGATTTATTAGCAAATCCTTTTACATTTCAGCAATTAACACCAAATAAGCTATAACGAGTTAAAATAAGCGTGGAATTTTATATAATAGCTTCATAATATGTACGAATACCCATAATCCGGAGTCACAATTCACAAACATTCTAGAATTTACTACAAATAAAAGTCTGAAAGGAATACAACTGTTTTCAAAATAAAGAAACAGTAAAGTATGAGGTATAGAAAGGGACGTCAGGGCCTGCGGACGTCGTTGGGTATCCTATTAGGTGGATCCTACAGCCAACCTCTCGATCAGCTCGGACCAGGTCCAAAATCTGCACATGAAATGTAGAGTGCAGTATCAGTACAACCGACTTCATGTACTGGTAAGTGCCGAGCCTAACCTCGACGAAGTAATGACGAGGCTATGGCGGATCTCTCACAATTTATCATGTATGCAATATAAATAATAAAAGCATAAAAAGGAATACAAAATAGAAGTAAGCAGTAACTTGTAGGAAATAACTACAGTTCTCAGAAGTAATTCAACAACGTATAGATACTACCAATCTTTAAGTGCAAATAAGAATATCGTATAGCTAACACAGTGCAGGGAAAGCATAAACACATAAGTTGTTGTGGCGCGCAACCCGATCCTACCGTACATATCAGATTCTTCCATTATTTCCACTTAATAGCACAAACAATAGAATATAAAAAAAGTTGTTGCGGCGCGCAACTCGATCCCACCATATCACAATAATCACAATTACATTTCACCCTTATGCCACCAAACAATCCACCCTTATAGCACCTCTTGCCGTGTGCAACTCGATCCCACCGTACAATATCAATTCACCATTATTCCTCCTCAATATATCACCCTTATTCCATTTTTTGCGGCGCGTAACCGATCCCACCATATAAATATCAATTACTCAGTAAGTAAGAAATTTCACAATTCAAATCACAAAACCCTTCACGATACTCAAACTTCAAGCCGAAACAAATAGGAAACTTGTACACCATGAAAATTCACATACATGATACTACTCAGCGAGACCAATTCAGAATATACCATAAAAGTACCGATAAACCAACTTAAGCAAATAATTGGAGATAATGAAGTTACGGAATAACTAGTACCATTAATAGAAGTAAACAATGTCTAACAAATAGCAATTAGACATGGAAATACAAGTAGAGCATGTAACAGTTAAGGCAGAAAAAGAGACAATATGAGGAGAATGGGAAGGAAACAGGCAAAAACAAATAAATTCGCGGCGCATAAGTACTCGTCACGTCACATAAACGCCGCTCACATGAATTTCATATAGCAATTAGGTCGACGGTTCCTATTTCCCTCAAGTCAAGGATAGACACAACACTTACCTCGCTCCACAGGTCACTCAATGCTCAATTACAATATTTCCTCTGATATCCACCTCCAAACCACTCGTATTTATCCACAAGTGACTCAATAATATCAAATATTGCTAAAAAAATCAATTACAATGCATAAATTTAGATTTACCAAGTTTTCCTCCCAAAAGTCAAAAATCGACCCTAGGCCCGCTTGGTCAAAACCCGAGGTTCGGACCAAAACTCATTCATCCATTCACCCCCGAGCCCGGTTATGTAATTTGTTTCGAAATCCGACCTCAATTCGAGGTCTAAATTCCAATTAAGCAAAAATCCCTAATTCTATCCAAACCTCCAATTACCACCATGAAAATCCTAGATTCTAGGTTGAAAATTCATGAAATGTGATGAGTAATTGAAAAAAAGTGGGTTAGAATCACTTACCAATATTTTGGGGAAGAAATGGTCTTGAAAAAAATGCCTCTAGGGTTCTAGTATTTGAAAATTTGATGAATGAGAGAAAAATTCCGTCTAACTTAAGTTTTGATCAGCTGCAGGTGAATACGAAGATTGGCTGCACCTGCTAATCTCGCAAATGTGACCCAGTGTTCGCAAATGCGAACAACCAGGATCACAAATGCGAAGGTGTCCCTCCCAGCCCACTGCTCGCAAATGCGATGGCCTATTTGCAAATGCGAGACTCGCATTTGCGAGCCAGACCTCGCCAATGCGAAGTCTGCAGATCTGGTGTTTCAACTGCTGGTTTTCTCTAAGTTCAACACTCCGTAGCCTATCTGAAAGTCATCCGAGCCCTCGGGGCTCCAAATCAAACATGCACACATGTCCTAAAACGTCATACGAACTTGCTCGCGATCAATTCACCAAAATAACACATAGAACTACGAATTGAACACCAAATAAAATGAAATTTTTAAGAATATTTTGAAATTCCTATTTTCAGAACCGGACGTCTGAATCATATCAAACTAACTCCGTTTTTTATCAAATTTTACAGACAAGTCATAAATGTTATATTGGACGTATACCGGGCTGTGGAACCAAAATATGAACCCGGTATCAACAAGGCCAAACATCAATCAATTCTTAAAAACCATAAAAAAATTTTACTTTTAATTTTCAAGAAAAATTCATAACTCGAGCTAGGGACCTCCGAATTCGATTCCGTGCACACGCGCAGGTCCCATATTTCGATACTGACCCAACGGAACCGTCAAAACACGGATCCAAGTCCATTTACTCATAACGTTGACCAAAGTCAACTCAAATTAAACTTTTAAGGCAACAATTTCTATTTTATCAGTTTTTAACGTATAAGCCTTCCGAGTCAATACTCGGATTGCGCACATAAATCAAGGAAGGCTAGAATGAGATTCTAAAGGCTTCGAAACACAAAATTTGATTCTAACACATAGGATGACCTATCGGTCATCACAGGATTGGAAAACTTTTATCTTGCTTTTACAACTTGTTGATTGTCTAAAATACAAAATAACAGTTAATTAAGTGAAATCAAATTAAAGGAGTCCTTGATATACCTCAAATTCAAAAACAAGAAAAAAAAGTTAGCCAAGTATGTTTAGGCACGCATATTCCACGTGATAAATTAAAATATGTTGTTATTATTTATAAATACTTTTTTACCTTAATAACTATTATTTGCTGCTCCAAATCATGAAGAGTTCAGATGACTGTATTGTTATCACTACTTAATCCCAAACTAATTGTTCAAATACACCCCCAACAAAGAAATTTACTTTTATATATAAGGATAACTAAAAAATGAACCTCTGATATAATCTAAACCAGAGCACTAAAAGACCTAAGAGAAAAATACAAAATACCAGCTTCTTTGAGCAAAATGTATTTAATACAAAAAAAAAAAAAAAAAAAAGAGTAATTTTGTGAAGCTAGCCGATCAATAACTTGGGGTAAATAATGCAACAGTAGCTTAAGGAGAGGAATGAGTCCCAACAGAAGAGGTGTTACTAGTTACTTTGGAATATTAATTAGGAAAAATTTCACATAATAATAACTGAGCTCTTTATTTTTTAATTTTATAGCCCATATTTCCATCTACAATCAACTAGCCCAAAAATAATAGGCTAAGATTCAACATCCAACTTCAATAGGTTCTAGAAATTACTATTTAATTTTTAAAAAAAATTGCTCAATCTTTTAAGTTAATTTTCGAATCAGTAACTATGATTCAAATATTAGTTCAACAAAACAAATCTATTTGGATGGTGAAAATTAAATTTTTAACAAGCTTAAACATGTGGGTTTAAATTTTGAATTTGATTTTGTGAGAAATTTGGAGTGTGTGTTATTTAGACTTGTTAGAAATAGTATAAGGAGGTTGTATATAAAATTTGAAGTCATTTAATGGAGATTTGGACCGGTTTTGAACAAGAATTGCAACTGAAAATCGTGGAAGAAGTTCGTCTACATACGGTTGTATAAAGGTGTATAATAGTGTATAAGATGTGTTTATACACTCATATACACGATTATACAATATTATACATAATTATACAAAAAACCTGACTTCGTCTTCTTCCTTGCGTCTTTTCTAAAATTTAACTCAAATCTTGATCAAATCTACTCCAAATCACTTCAAATTTAAAGTTTAAACTCCTTTTGATTTTTTTGATCAATTGGAATAACACCCGATCCAAACAACTAACAAACTCAAAAAATCCTATTTTCGAAAGCAAAGCTTTGAATGACCTTCAATGGTGGGCTTCGACTCTTCAATTTTCTTACATTCTATGTAGAAGATGTGAGAAGGAGAGAGTGAAAGCAATGGTTGTAAGAACACATATTTAACTCCATAGCTTTTAAGAAGCAATGGTTGTAAGAACACAAGTTTTGAATTTGCTAGTGCTTTTAAAATATGTACAATATGATCTAGAATGGACAAAACATACAAACATGGGCCATTTTTTATTATGGTCTGAGGTCATGTATATTTTCTTGTAATTCTTTCTATTAATTACTCGTTGCTCAAGAGAAGGAATGGAATCCCAACAGGAAAAAGATTTCCATCCAATATTACAGTTATAGCCTATATTAATTGTTTTATGAAAATATTATTTAAGGGATATTTTGATCCATCAATATTGTATTAATACATTTATAATAAATAGATAGATATAGATAAGTAGATAATAATACAATTTTATCCATAATATGATTATATTTTGAAGAAATAAGTGATCTTTTTGAAGGGTTACTAGAGGCGAGTCGGCATATTTGCATGTGGATCGAATTCGAAGTTGGGCGTTTAAGATATAGCTAATTGAAATTTACATATTCCTAAGCTACAATAATTGTGTTTAATTACATGTTAGAAGACTCCTTAAGTTACTACTTGAATTCTTGGACAACTTTTTTGAGTTCAATTACAGTATGTTTGGTGCATTGATTTTCTGCCACCGGTTCCAAACCGCCGTAATGCATTTTTAATTTTTGTTTTCTTTCTTTTTCGTATCCCATGTTACATATAGGCTATATCTGATTCTTTTTCTTAACCCTTTGTTTGTGTCCTTTGTTTTTTTTCCTTTTTCTTGTTCTTGTCCTTATTCCTTTTTATGTAGGATTGTTTTTCTATAAACCCTAACATAGTAACGTACCTCACAAAAAAAAAACATAGAAGCCCGTCAAACGCCTTCAATCATCTTTTGTCTCTACTGGATATCTCTTTCTCGCATCCGCTCCATATCATTAAAAATTCTGGATCCTTGAATATGGAACTGAATGAAGATTTAGTTCTGGATATTATCTCCCGCTTGCCTGTGAAACTTGCACTTCAATGTAGAGTTCTAAGCAAGAGCTTTAATACCAAACTATGTGAACCAAACGTTTGTCAAAGTTATGCTTCCCGATGGTTTCAAGATCAGAATATTTCTAAACTACTCATATACTCATCATCATCATTATCATCATCACGGTACGAAATATCAAACTTTTTCCGTAAAGTTTCCGTAAACCCTAGCCGAGGCGAAATATCAACAATTTCACCCCATAACGTTTCAGTTTTGGCCTCTTGCAAGGGTCTCCTTCTCCTTGAGTTTCATCAATTAAAGACTTTCTGTATTTTCAATCCTATAACAGGGATGCACCAATTGATACCTTACCCAGAGCTTAGAAATTATTTTTCAACTAGGGGTGGTGGCGTAGGATTAGTTGTTGATTATCCTACACCCAACGGACATTATAAGTTGGTAACCGTTGGGATGCTGAATAGATATGAAGGGTATAAATTTTGCGTATTTTCATCGGAAGAAGCTGGAGTAGTGTGGCATGAATTCCAATTGAGAAGGAACGTTCGCGGTGATTCCTTAGTCAATCAACAACCCGTTTACGTGCACGATTGCTTGCATTGGCTCATAATCAACGGTAATGTTCTTGCTTTTGATACAAAGAGTAGCAGCTGGAAGCCTAGAATTTTGAACCGTCCCGAGATCATGAGACGTTATGTTTTAGATCCCATGTATGGCATAATTTCTTTTCTATGTGATGCATGGTTGGGGTTGGTGCGAGGTGTACTTACCCTTGTTTGTGTCTTCAAAAACTTTATAGTCATTTTTGGTTATGATCATGTAAGCCGCAATTGGACAGTTTCATACACTTTGCCCAATTTCATGCCCGATCTGCGCAACTATGGTGATGATTTTCTAAAATGGTTTGACGGCAAAAAGTTGTTTTTCGTGGTAAGTCATTCGGCTTCACTGGGTGCGTCCACCGGATATCTATACGAGTATGATACAGAGAGAAAGACGTTTGAAAAAGTAGATACACTACTTTTGGATATGGATAGTACCATCTTCTTTTCCTTCGAACCAACATTAGCCAATGTGCATAAGACAGTACTCCCCCCTTATACGATCCATTCTAAACATTTCCCAGCCATTACTAAAATATTAAATAAGTTCAGATATCTTATTGCTAATTATGAACCTAGAGTTGAGTGTGTCCCAGAAAGGGCTGAAAACAAATTTCCTTGCAATAACTGAAACAATTTTTTTAGTTATATATAGATTATTAAGTGTTTCAACCTTTTAGGTTTCTGTAATTCTCGGCAATATTTAGGGCATTTTTGCTCGGAGGCACTTTCTCCTTTAGTTTCCTTATCACCGCAGTTCAGCATGAGCAACAAAAATGTGGTTCTAATTAATACAAGATTAGTTGCATATATACTATATATTTTGTTGTTTCTTCATGCCACTTAGAAAGATTGTCTTTTGGAGCTTCCATCTCGAAACAACTTTGAAGAACTAACGAAAGTACTCACTAGCTAGCTCAAATTTTCGTCATGTCACAGTATAACATATAGTACTGTGACTATGCTTTTTCTCAACCTAGAATCTATCGAAAATAACATGTCTATATTCACGAGGTAGGGATAAGACTGTGTACTGAATTTTTTGTTGTTGTTATTGTTGTCACAGATAAAATAGATAACGTATACAAATCTCGAGGGAATTAGAGCTCAAAGGTTGAATGTATAACTACACATCTTGATAATTTGTGTTGGGGTAGGGTTAAACATATGCACCAATCCACTGTATCAGAGAAGTTGGGAGCTATTTTAAGATGCATAATGGAAACAAGTGCTACAGAGAGTTTTTGCTTAAAAATCTCTTCCAGTTGAATTCTTCACCGAGAGAGGACAATGTGTTAGTAATATGTGTTCGCAACCAGAAAATTTTGTGAAGTAAAAGAGAAACCGAAATGCACAGGAAGAACAAAATTAAATCCGAGCCCACTGTATTCACAGTGTGTTCTTAAGGAATTTAATCCCCTCCTAGTACTTGAGGTTTAGGATTATTCCTCCCAGAATAGAACGGATTATCCACTGTGGTGTAGCGGTACCTCAAACCCCAGTGTTTCAGCGAACACAATAAGGCGGAGCAAATCACACATGATGCTTATATTTTATTTTGGAAAAATAATGCAAAGAAAATGGGAGAATCTCAGAATTTTCAATGTATGAAAAATGAGGCCAAACCTCTAAATTTATAGAAAATATAAGAGTGAAATGGAGAGGTGCAACCCAAACGGTGCCTCTTTCATTTTCCATTCACACCCTTTAAAGAAAAACCCAACGATCCCCCACATGAATGGGGAATGGACATGTGTCTAAAAATATGCATGAAAATACTGTGTGATTCGCAAGTAAGGACTCATCATATCTGGATAAGCAGATTTCCTTTTGAACTTTCCGTAGTGAACTTATGTCGGATATACTCGGTCAATCGATAGATTTGATATCTTTGAACCATCAAGCTTTGGTGCATAACAAGATAACCATAAGTCACACTATCAATTCTTAACCGTCTTTGGTTCTCATTGTTGTGTTCGTTTCAGCCATGAACACCACCTGGTTTATAAGTGTGTAGAAAAGTAGCCTTACTTTTTTAGAATTCTCCTTGAAGTGGGTTACACTTCTGTGATGACCCAAGGGGTCATTTTATGAATTTAGATTCCGTTTTAGTCTTATTAGCCATAAAAAGATTAATTTTAACTACCTCGATTTGCGTGCACAGTCCAGGCGTGAAACCGAAAAGCTTTTATGTTAAAATATAAGAAATAATAATTTTTAGAATTAAAATTTTGGTTTTATTTGACTTGAGTCAACATTTTGAGTAAACGGACTCGGATCTCTATTTCGACGATCCCGGGAGGTCCGCAGTAAAATATGGGACTTGGGCGTGTGCCCGAAATTAAATTCCGAGGTCCCAAGCCTTAGAAATCAACTTTTGAAAGAAATTGTTTTGCTGAAATATTAATGAAATAAAGAAAAGAATTAATGTTTGAAATCACTGGTATCGGGCCCGTATTTTGGTTTCGGAATCCGGTACAGATTTGTTATAGTATTTTTCATACTATCTATGAAATTCGGTGAGAATCGGAGTTTATTTGACGTGATTCGGACGTCCGGTTGAGAAATAGTGAAAGTTAAGTGTTCTTGAGAAAAATGATGAGTTTTGAGGTTAAATTCATAGTTTTACATGTTAGTTTCATGATTTGATCACACGAGCCAGTCCGTATGATGATTTTAGACTTGCGTGCATATTTGGTTTAGAGCCCCGAGGGCTTGGGTGAGTTTCAAATAGGTTTGGGTTGTGTTGCGCTCGTTCTTTCTTATGTTTCGATGTCGTTTCTTCAAGCATAAATGATATCATATTGAACAAATGAGCTCCAATTTCTGTTTGGAATGAAGTATTAGATTCGTATCGTAATTACGTACCCGTAGCAAAAAGAATCATTGAATTTGGACATTGTATGAGGATTTTATGGTCATTTTACTAAGGTTGCCAGATGTTTCACGTTAATTACGAAATTGCCCCTGACGGCGTATTAGAAATCTGCACTATTTGTAAATATTAAAACCTACATATCTCCTTCGTTATAAGGTAAAATTGAGTGATTCAAAAGCCTAACTTGACTAGAATTTCACAAAGAATTCATTAGACACATAAAAATCGAGTTTCAAGATCGTTTAGCACGAGAAACGAAGCAAAATAGCTGGTAGAAAAATATATATTAAACGGACAGACTTCTTCCTCTTCAAATTTTCGAACCCCACAGCCCTATGAACGAATTTCTTCACCAAATATCATCCACAAATCATAGTAATCAATTCTAAACTTTACTCTTTTAATTAGCCATTATTTTTCATCACTTTTAAATAAAAAACTAAGAATTTTCATGGTAAAAATTTAGGGTTTGGGTAGAATTAGAAAATTTTGTAAAAATCAAATTTTTATCACGAATTGAGGTCGGATTTCGAAATTAATTATATATTTGGGTTCGTGGGTGAATGGGTAAACGTAATTTGGTCCGAACCCCGAGTTTAGACCAAGCGGGTCCGGGGTCAGGTTTTCACTTTTTTCTAGAAAACTTAGGAAAAATTGTTATTTTCAATAAAGTTAGTTCCTTTAGCTTTAATTAATGATATTGAGTTAATTATGATTAGATTCGAGCAAATTAGAGCAAGATTCTAAAGGAAATGTTGTAATTGAGTAGTGAGTGGCCTGCGAAATTGAGGTAAGTGTTTGGTCTAAATTTGACTTAAGAAATAGGAATCCCCACTTGTTTGCTATGTGAAATTCATGGGCGTGGTGTATAGGTGAGGTGAGGAGTATCTATGCACCACCCAATTTGCCTGTTAAGCATGAACCCTTTTCCGTTCCCAACTTAATTGATTCTTGTCTTAATTGTTCTGTGTCCATTATTGTTTCTATGACTACTTGGCCTTGTTATTTTATTGTTAGATATTGTTGTGGTTATTTTAGAAAGAGTATTGGTTGTTTTAGCTGGATTCCTTGTGGTACAAAACGGTTGGGCGGTTTGGCATTATTTTTATGAATTAGATATATACACATATGTTCCTGTTGGTTTCATTTTTGATAATATTGAGAAAGTGATGAGGAATGCAGTTTAACTATTTTATGATTGTTGAGGTTTACGTGGTTGTTTGGTTTTAATTGATTGTCGCCAATTGTTGTGGCAAGTGTATTAAAAGTGTTGGTTGTTCTCTTGATTTTATCATGGTACATAAAGACTGAGCTGGGTTGATAGCGTTACGGTGTTTACATATATTCTGGTTGGTTTTATTGTGAAATGATATTGGTTGAAGCTTACGAGCTATACTGTTTTCTGTTAGAAATTGGTTGAAATAAAAGTGTTGTGAAAGGCTTGGCCTGAACTGTGAAAAAGGTGGATAATTGATTATGATATTGTGAATATGTGGGATCGGGTTGCACGCCGCAACAAGACAATGATAAGGGAGAATATGCATGTTTTACTATTTATAAAATAAAGGCTGGAACACTCATTGTTTTATTGTCATTATTTCATACTCTGCTTTTACTATTATTTTAAAGTGAAACTTGTTCTATTTACAATTTGTCGAGACATAAATATTGTGAATGACTTTGACTTGAAAGGCGGTGATAAGGGGGATGCGACAAGGGGGCTGTGATAACGGGGATGTAATAAGGGTGGATAATTGATTGTGATACGGGTGAATAAATTGATCGTGATACGGGTGAATAAATTGATATGATATGTCTGGTGGGATCGGGTTGCACGCCGCAACAAGGAGCAATAAGGGAGGACAATTATATTTTTAATGATTTTCAAAGAAAAACCAAGATTTGAAAACTAACATTTTATATTACTATTTTTCATATTTTGGCACTATTTTTATTTGAAGTTAGAGTTTGAAAACTTAAAAATTATTTGAGAGTTGGTTATAGCTGAGGCCTAAAAAAGGCGGCTGGGTTATTTTATTATTGTTGCAGTATTTATTTATTTATTTGTTTAAGATTTCCTTCTTACTTTATATTTATTGTCTCGGTTATATTTTTTTCTTGCTCGTGTAGAATTGTTTTATTGCGTTATTGTACATATTATTGAAACTGGTTATATGTTGTTATTGCTCCGCCGTAGCCTCGTTACTACTTCGTCGAGGTTAGGCTCGACACTTACTCAGTACATGGGGTCGGTTGTACTGATACTACAGTCTGCACTCTTTTGTGCATATCAAGGTATCGACCAACAATAGAGATATTTAGATCGGCTATTCATTTATTCGGAGACACGAGGTATATCTGTCGGCATTCACAGATCTCGATATTCTTATCCTATTTTTATAAAATTGTTTTATTATATTCAGAACAGCTACATTATATTTTCAGCCCATTATTTGTAGTAGTCTTTAGTAGTTTGTGAATTGTGACACCAGACCCTGGGGTAGTTCTAGAGTTACTTATATAATTAGTTCGTGGCTCGATTTATTTAAGTGTATATTATTTTATGTTTGGAATTATTCATTGAAAGTCAGTAGCTTAAGTTTATTTTATAATTGTTTATTATGTTTAAATGGATAATTAAAGGTAAATAGCTAATCGAACTCTAACATTGACTTGCCTAGAAAGTGTGGTGTTAGGCGCCATCACGATCCCTAAGGTTGGGAATTTGGGTCGTGTCAGTTGGTATCAGAGCACTAGGTTTCTTAGGTCTCACAATTCACGAACAAGCTTAATAGAGTCTGAAAGATCGGTACGAAGACGTCTGTACTTATCTCTTAGAGGCTATGAAGTTAGGAACAATTTCACTTCTATTATACTATATCGTGCGAATTTATTCTATCATTGATGATTGAACTCGTCTATTCTTGTCCTCTCACAAATCTTGACAACACGCCAAACGTTTACAACCGAACAAGAGATGAAGCCCCAATGGAAGCTATGATTAGGGGAAGAGACAGAAGAAGAGCTCTGACTAAAGCTCGTACATCAGCACCTATTGTACAGTCTCAAATGGATCTAGACGCGGAGGTTCTAGCTCAGTCGGTACATGTTGGACTAGCCCATATCCCAGAAGAATTTATAGCTACTTCAGTATTGCATAACAAGGGAATAGTTGAAAGCAACGAGGTTGATTTATATGAGATGTGAAGTTTAACATTGTGAATTATCAGGCATTGTGACCTACGACTTCGTGCCAAGTGGGGAAGTCCACTGTCAATGGATAAATTGCGGGAGTCATGTGTTATATCGATTTTGGCCTGGAATGTATAAGGCCTGAGATTTTGCAAGAGATAAAGTTGGGACTTGCGGTATGTCTGCCTCCTTAATAACCCTATACCTCAGTACCAAAGGAGTTATTCAAACAACTTTAAATCTACAGAAGGTCTATTCAGCGCGGAAGTCACGGTTGCGGATTTTGGGGTGCTCCAGAGGGAGTATAATAATTAGCAAGCTTCTAGACTACATGGTTCGTGCCAAGATTTATCGGTATAGAGCTCTACTTTTGTGATCATTGTGTGTCAATAGAGATGAGAGTTACCCCAAAATAATAATGAAATGTATATGAATAAAGGGGGTATCTCAGCAGTGTTGAGTCGGCATGGTAAAAGAAGAAATTGGTCACCGGTGTTTGTGGCAAGCCTACGAAGAGGATGATCAGCCAATGCAACCTCAATTACTTGACTCAGTTCTCATAAATGCTTTTGAAAGAGTTGTTTCTCGGACTATCCATAATACATGGTGCATAAGGTTTGAACGGTTGTGTCAGGTCATATGACAGTGTCAGAATATGCTATCAGGTTCGATAAGTTAGCCCATCATACTCCTACTTCGATTCATCTAGCCAGAGATCAAGTCCCCAGACTCATTAAAGGACTCAGATATGATTGTAAAATTTTGGACGACTCAGAGCAGGTTGATACTTCATTTCGGCTAATGATAGAAATTGTCCTAGACTTGGGAGAGTCACAATTCATCAGAACACTCAAGCTACGTGCCCCATTGCAGTTACAACTCAACTTACATGTCGAAGGTGGAGGTCAGACTCCTAGAGGTGGAGACCCAGCCTGTTGGTATATTTTCTATGGTAGGGATGAGGCCGTTACATTAAATGGTGTCATTACAAGAACAATCTCTAATTATTATAAAGTGATGATTTCCTGAACTTAATACGGTTATACGTAACTAATAAAGTTCTTCTAATATGATCTACTCTCAGGTGAGATTCGTAACTCAAAAATCTACTTGTGAGAACACTAGTATTGAGAAATTCTATGAAGATAGCTATGTCTATCATTACGTGTTGCAATTTTGTTTAACGAAAAATATTTGAAATAAGAAAATGGAATGTTTCGATTGGTTGTGTGCATATTACTTGTGATTCATAATTGAGGGCGAGATCCTCGCATTTTGATATGATTTGGTATGATTAAATCGGGCTACGAGCCGCGGTGGAAGTTATGTAGGGGCGAGGTCCTTATGATGAAAATTCTTGTGTTTAAAGTCTCCTTTGTGAATAAAAACTTTACTATAGTACTGGTAGGGAGTCATGCATGTTAGGCTTATTCAACAATTTATGTATAAAATATTAATGATGATAATAATAAATGAATAAATAATGATAATAAAAGTAATACTAATAAATAAATAAATAAATAAATAAACTAATTAATTAACTGTGTATAATTTGCCAGATCCGTGTCAGAATTATTGAGCTTTGACCTGCGAGGTATGTGCCGCCAATGTGGCATTAAATGAGACACTTTAAGTCAGGTATATAATTATGAGGTCTTCATGAATCTCACCTCGTCATCAGTATTGTGAAGGTTGAAAGAGGATTATTATTAACGTGAAACTGTTGATAATTCCGTAATTGGCTATGAACAACTATTAAGAAAATAGAGGCGGTGAGTATGGGCAGCCTTGTGTATATTCCAGTTGGTGAGAGGCTGTTAGTTTCAAACATTCAGACGTTGGCGAATCAGTTTGTGAGGTTGGATATTTTCCCCAGCAGTGTTCTAGCTCGTATATTCGCTCGGTCTTCTCTAATCAAGCATATCTGAAAGCGGCAGGATGGTGACCCACATTTGGCTGTTCTTAGGGACACAGTTCGGCACGGTGATGCCAAGCAGGTTATAGTTGGATATGATGGTGTTTTGATGATACAGGGTTGGTTATGTGTGCCAAATGTTGATGTCCTTCGTGAGTTGATACTTTAGGAGGCTCACAGTTCTAAGTATTCCTTTCACCCAGGGGCAGCTAAAATGTACCAAGATTTGAGGCAACATTATTGGTGGAGAAGGATGAAAAAGGACATTGTGGCGTATGTGGCTCGTTGCATAACTTGTCAGCAGGTAAAGTATGAACATCAGAGACCTAGTAGTTTGCTACAGCAGATAGAGATTCCTGAGTGGAAGTGAGAGCGTGTCACTATGGACTTCGTTGTTGGGCTCCCACGGACTCAGAGGAAATTTGACGCAGTTTGGGTTATTGTGGATAAGCTGACTAAATCAGCACACTTCATTCTTGTGGCGAGTACTTATACTTCAGAGCGGTTGGCTGAGTTATATATTCGAGAGATTGTTCGCCTTCATGGTGACCCATCCCACGTGTTAGGTTTTAGTTCTGTCAAATTGGACAAAGATTTTACTTATGAGGAGGAGCCGGTAGCTATTTTAGACCGGCATGTTCGTCAGTTGAGGTTTGAGAGTTATCCTTCAGTTCAAGTGCAGTGGAGAGGCCAGCCCGTTGAGGAAGCTACTTGGGAGTCCGTGTCGGACATGCATAGTAAATATCCACACTTGTTTGCAAATTCAGGTAATCTTCTATGTCCGTTCGAGGACGAACGTTTGTTTTAGAGGTGGAGATTGTGATGACCTAAGGGGTCATTTTATGAATTTTAGACTCCGTTCTAGGCTTATTAGCCATAAAAAGATTAATTTTAACTACCTCGATTTGCGTGCGCAGTCCGGGCGTGAAACCGAAAAGTTTTTATGTTAAAATATAAGAAATAATAATTTTTAGAATTAAAAATTTGGTTTTAAGTTGACTTGAGTCAACATTTTGAGTAAACGGACTTGGATCTGTGTTTCGACGATCCCGGGAGGTCCGCAGTAAAATATGGGGCTTGGGCGTGTGCCCGAAATTGAATTCCGAGGTCCCAAGCCTTAGAAATCAACTTTTGAAAGAAATTGTTTTGCTGAAATATTAATGAAATAAAGAAAAGAATTAATGTTTGAAACTACTGGTATCGGGCCCGTATTTTGGTTTCAGAATTCGGTACAAATTTGTTATAGTATTTTTATACTATCTATGAAATTCGGTGAGAATCAGAGTTTATTTGACGTGATTCGGACGTCCAGTTGAGAAATAATGAAAGTTAAGTGTTCTTGAGAAAAATGATGAGTTTTGAGGTTAAATTCATAGTTTTACATGTTAGTTTCATGATTTGATCGCACGAGCAAGTCCGTATGATGCTTTTAGATTTGCGTGCATGTTTGGTTTAGAGCCCCGAGGGCTCGGGTGAGTTTCAAATAGGTTTGGGTTGTGTTGCGCTTGTTCTTTCTTATGTTTCGACGTCGTTTCTTCAAGCATAAATGATATCATATTGAACAAATGAGCTCATATTTCTATTTGGAATGAAGTATTAGATCCGTATCGTAATTACTGACCCGTAGCAAAAAGAATCATCGAATTTGGACAATATATGAGGATTTTATGGTCATTTACTAAGGTTGCCAGATTTTTCAGGTTAATTACGAAATTGCCGCTGACGGCGTATTAAA
The DNA here is from genome assembly GCA_005239495.1 of Nicotiana undulata. Taxonomy (NCBI): domain Eukaryota; kingdom Viridiplantae; phylum Streptophyta; class Magnoliopsida; order Solanales; family Solanaceae; genus Nicotiana; species Nicotiana undulata. Next base: position 962 of record MDKH01114875.1, on the reverse strand, counting down.
AATCTGCACTATTTGCAAATATTAAACCTACATATCGCCTTCGTTATAAGGTCAAATTGAGTGATTCAAAAGCCTAACTTGACTAGAATTTCACAAAGAATCCATTAGACACATAAAAATCGAGTTTCAAGATCGTTTAGCACGAGAAACGAAGCAAAATAGCTGGTAGAAAAATATATATTAAACGTGCAGACTTCTTCCTCTTCAAATTTTCGAACCCCACAGCCCTAGGAACGAATTTCTTCACCAAATATCATCCCCAAGTCATAGGTAATCAATTATAAACTTTACTCTTTCAATTACCCATTGTTTTCCATCAATTTTAAATCAAAAACTAAGAATTTTCATGGTAAAAAATTAGGGTTTGAGTAGAATTAGGGAATTTTGTAAAAATTGAATCTTTACCTTGAATTGAGGTCGGATTTTGAAATTAATTGTATATTTGGGTTCGTGGGTGAATGGGTAAACGTAATTTGGTCCGAACCCCGAGTTTAAACCAAGCAGGCCCGGGGTCGGGTTTTAACTTTTTTTGAGAAAACATAAGAAAAATTATAATTTTCAATAAAGTTAGTTCCTTTAGCCTTAATTAATGATATTAAGTTAATTATAATTAGGTTAGAGCAAAATAGAGCAAAATTCTAAAGAAAAAGATGTAATTGAGTAGTGAGTGGCCTGCGAAATTGAGGTAAGTGTTTGGTCTAACTTTGATTTGAGGGAATATGAATCCCCACTTGTTTGCTATGTGAAATTCATGGGCGTGGTGTATAGGTGAGGTGATGAGTATCTATGCACCGCCCAATTTGCCTGTTAAGCATGAACCTTTTTCCGTTCCCAACTTAATTGATTCTTGTCTTAATTGTTCTATGTCCATTATTGTTTCTATGACTACTTGGCGTTAGTATTTTATTGTTAGATATTGTTGTGGTTATTTTGGAAAGAGTATTGGTTGTTTTAGCTGGATT
>ML272263.1:50837-83307 GCA_005239495.1 Nicotiana undulata | reverse complement strand
GGCTTTTTAAATAGAACTGCCCAGCAGTTTCCGCACCTGCGACTTTTAGATCGCAGGGGCGGAGTCGCATCTGCGGAAATTGGGTCGCGCGTGCGGAAATGGCCTGGGCACTGGGCAATTTTCTCGCGCCTGCGGGCCTTTATCCGCGCCTGCGGAGCCGTGCCTGCGGAGAGAAGGTCGCTCATGCGAAAGGAGCCGCACCTGCGCAGGGAATTCTGCTGGTGCGAACCTCGCGCCTGCGGCTCATGGACCGCAGGTGCGGTCACACCAGTAAATGCCCACCAACAGTTCAATTGCTGGTTTTTAATCCCGGTCGGGGTCCGGGAGACCCCTAGGCCCACCCGAGCCCTCGACAAATTATACCAACAAGTCCCAGATCACATGACGGACTTGCTCGAGCTCTCAGAACACTAGAAACATCATTCAAACCAAGAATCACTCTCTCCAAAACCCCTCAGATCAAACTTAGGATTTCAAGAAAAATTTCAACGGCTCATCAATACGCCGAACGGGTCTACACTGCTCGGAATGACCCCAAATTTTGCGGACAAGTCATAAATGACTGTACGGAACTATTGCCAGTTCCGGAATTCCATTCGGACCATGATATCACGAGGTCCAATTCCAGGCTGAATTCCAAATCACATGAAATCCTGAATTCCAATTCAGGTGCCGAAATACTCCCGGGTCATCAGAAACCCGAGGCGAACACACTCCCAAGTCCGAAATCATCATCCGGAGCTGCTGGAGCTGTCAGAACTCGATTCCGAGGTCGTTTGCTCAAAATGCTGCTCGGAACCAAAATCAGCCAAATAGGCTAGCCTTCAGGAACCAAGTGTTCCTGAACTGGCCAAAACACTTCCGAATCTCGAACTACCGGGCCACACAAGTCATAAGGCACGAGTAGTCGCTATGGGAAGAGTCATTCACGAGAACTGAGTCCCAACGCACAAAACGACCAGCTGGGTCGTTACAGTACCGGTCCGGTTGGTACCCTTAAGATATCGAACTGGTTCGTACCGATACCCTTAAGTTTTTTTTTCCTTAAATGTGGTCGTTCCAGTATCATTAGCTAACAGTTATTTTCTAAAAAACTGTTGTTGGCAACGGCCAAAAACGTGTATTCTTGCCTCCCTAGTGGTCACGACCCCAATTTCCCTCTGTAGAATGTCATGATGTGACCTAGTCTCTAACACTAGGTAAGCCTAACATTTGGTGATCAAATAATAGATTTTTAACCAAATAACTATTAAGCATGAAACAATTTTTTTTATACTAAGTCAATAATCTCAACATGATACAATGTCCCAAAACCGGTAGTACAAATACATTATTTAAACTTATCCTAAACCTCAAAGCACCCACGGGAACATCACAACGAAGAATCGCCTCAAATAGAATAGAATTTCTCTTAAGTCGTTAAATCATCATTCTTTCAAAAAAGTGTCTGAATTACACTTACACACTTCATATTACTTCCAAATTTTACACAAGTTCAATTCAGCTGTATAGACCTATCCAAAGTCTCGGAACACCAATTGGTGTCCAATAACACAAAAGTCAACTCTTGGTCAAACTTATGAACTTCTTCCAAAACTAATCCAATTCATATCAAAACAACTCCGATTGACTTCAATTTACAAGAATTTCTACAATCAAAGGGTATGAGTACACGGAAATAAAGGAACCATGTAATAATCAAAGGTATGCAACAAATATTACAAAAATAACAGGACAAGTAAAGCATGTGACAACTAAGATGTGCAAGTAAAACAATCAAGACAAGTAGCAAATAGGCACGGAGTCATGGAAGAGACTCCACAATTAAGAGGTAACAAGACAATAAGAAAGGCAATGACTTCAAGCATATAAGGGCAAAATAACAAGTAACTGGTACAATAAGTGCTAACAACATCAAATAGAGCATGTAAGAGTACATTAACAATGAGACATGTAACACGTCATGACAATTCAATTAAAGGCATGTAAAGAGTCTAGATAACCTAAACCGATAAAATACTACATATAGTCCGTGTACCCACTCGTCACCTTGCGTAAACGACTTTCACATAACACAAATAGCACAATCAACTAGAATCCTAAGGGGTAGTTTTTCCCACATAAAGTTAGACAAAATACTTACCTCAAAGAAGCTAAACTGATACTCTATAATGACCTTCTCGTGTGAAACAACCTCCGGACGGGTCAAATATAACCAAAATAACTTCACATCATAAATTAAAACCATCGAAAATAATTATGGGTAATAAAGTTCCAATCTTTATAGAAAACTAAAAAGTTAACCCAATAAGTCAACCTCGACCCCGCACCTCGGAACCCGACAAAATTCGACAACCCATTCAATTACGAGGTCAACTGATAGGTTTAAGTACCTTGTTATATGTTTCGATGATCTAACAAACTTAATGTCAAAACTGGATAAGGAACCTGATACACATCTAGTACACATTCTCAAGCATGTGGAAATAACCAGACTTAAGTTGGAGATGTTTGTCAGTCCTTCAGAAGTTAAAGAATCAACAAGGGGAACAAATGGACATTAGTTCCCCTGGCGATCGTACCAGTCAACTCTCCAACAGCTGGAAAATGGTTGCCTGCACACGCAACAGTACATCACAGTGCAACAGTCAACTTCATTGGGAATGATCTTGTACCCAAGATGATTACATCATTCAAGTGATATCATCAATGTTAGAGAATTTACTAAAGCACTCCCACATTGATTGATCATCCAGCAAACGATTCTCAAGTGCATCAAGAGCAAAGAACAACACTGCTACGGACCAGCTCCCCATATTGAGTTATATGTCCTTTGTTGAGTTGTACCTTTGTAAAAGTCCTTTACTTATAATTTCTACTTAGCTTAGTTAGAAGCATGATGTTGGAAACTCTTTGTAAATCATAAACCCTTGTGTTTGTGTCTTGGCTAGAGTTAGTCGAGTTGTATAGTATTTGTAATAGAGTTATTACAAAGTGGCTTGTAATAGGATTGTTACAAGTTAGTGAGGGATTAATTCTTAGGTTGCAATAGGTTGTAATCTAAAAGTTTGCTCAGTAGTGAAGTTGAAATCCTACAAGGGTAGGTCTTGGTTTTTAATCCCGTGAGCTGGGAATTTTTCATGTACAAACTCTCAGTGTCATTTACTTACTGCAGTGTGCGTGTGTTCTGTGAAAACTAATAGAAAACCCGGTTCTCTATATAGTTTGGTGGACCCTCGAACTCTATAATTTGGTATCAGAGCAGGTTCTTTCAACCAGGCTAACACCTAGAAGGGATCCTCATTGCTGCTCCACCGAACTTTGAAGAAGGTCAATCTACCTACAGGCCACCAAGGTTCAATGGCCAATACTATGGATGGTGGAAGACTAGGATGCACGACTTCATCATGGCTGAAGATTCCGAGCTCTGGGATGTCATTTGTGACGGACCCTTCGTCCACACAAAAACCAGTGGAGACCTTGTTGTAACTCTTCCCAAAACAAGGAAGGAATTCAATGACGCCGATCGAAAATCCATAGAAAAGAATTTTCGTGCAAAGAAAATTCTTGTTTATGGCATTGGTCCTGATGAATACAATAGAATATCGGCATGCCAGTCAGCTAAAGAAATCTGGGAAGCCCTCCAAATAGCTCGTGAAGGAATAACAAAGGTCAAGCAATCCAAGATTGACATGCTCACAATGGAATATGAGCTCTTCAGGATGAAAGATGATGAATCCATCCAAGACATGCATACTCGCTTCACTTCTATCATCAATGAGCTTTACTCTCTTGGAGAAATAATTCAAAGAAACAAACTTGTTAGGAAAATACTCAGTGTCCTACCCAGCTCTTGGGAAAGCAAAGTGAACGCTATCACGGAGGCAAAGGACTTGCAGAAGCAGACCATAGATGAACTTGTTGGATATCTAAAAACATACGAAATGAAAAAAAAAAGGACAATGAAAGAAGAGATCTATAAAGAGAGAAGAATCTGGTCCTTAAGACAGATAACAATGATTAAAGTGGTGAGGATGCTGATATGGCCTACTTGACAAAAAGATTCCAGAAAATGGTTCGCAGAAATTGAGGCACTCCAAAAAGGGACAGTTCTAGCAAGCCAAAAATGTATGACCTATGTCATAAATGTGGCAAGCCAGGACACTTCATCAAGGATCGTCCCCTCCAAAAGCAAGATCAATTCAAGCACAACATAGACAAAGTAGCCAAGAGGAACCCGGTTCCTAATAAATGCATCAAGAGAAAGAATGTCGTTGACAATGTTGTGAAGCCAGCTCTTGCTGCATGGGGAGACTCCTCCAGCGAATTTGAAGAAGATAATGATCATGGTGACAACTCCATGATGGCAGTAGAAAGTAAAGCAACTGAATATGACTCCATTTATGCCTTGATGGCTCAGTCTAATGATGACGAAGATGACGACGACGATGATGAGGTAAACTTTCTGGATGTTCAAAGAAATCTGAAATCTTATTCTCATAAAAAACTCATGTCTTTGGCAAATATTTTAATAGATGCATAACACAGTCTTATAAATGATAAAAATGCTTTAACTGTGGAATTAGGAGAAGCAGAACAATCTAGAGATGACCTAGTAGTCGTTGTGGAAGATTTAAAATAAACAATTGAGAGTCTGAAAGAAGAAAAAAATGTCTAGCTGAAAAAATTGCAAACGTAGAACATGAAAGAGATGATCTAGTAGTTGTTGTGGTTGGTTTAAAATAGACTATTGAATGTTCTAAGAAAGAGAAAGAAGTCTTAATCGAAAAGATTGCTAGTTTAGAACTTGAGAGAGATGATCTAGTGGTAGTGGTGGTTGACTTAAAGGAAACCATTGAGAATGTAAGCAAAAAAATGTCTTGACCAAAAGGGTTGCTAATATTAAGCTTGAGAGAGATGACCTACTAGCAGTTGTAGCTGATCTGAATGATACAATTAAGAAACTGAAATGAGGGGGCAGGCATGAGACTCTTCACAAAGGTAAGGAAGTTTTTAATGAAACACATCTTAGGCTTGAAGATGAGATGAAGACAGTGAAGTCTAGGTTGTTGATCGGCGCCCACCTATACCACTAAAGAGTAGCAAGGAAGGGGTCGAAGCAGTGTTTACCCGAACGGATCGGGATCGATATCCACAGGGAGTTATGTGTATGGGAGTTGAGTTTCTAATTGACCTAGTGATGTGTCATGTTCTTAATTGCACTTCTCATCAGAAGGGGTTTTGTAATTATGCTAAAGTTTATACTAAAAGAGACTATTATCTATCTAACTACGATCTTTTTGTGAATTTTTCTCAAGTAATTAAAGGCACTAGGGCTATGAATTACTCCTAGGCGAGTGACTAATGGGGTCTAAAATCGAGGATAACCTTGTGAATTGTGGGTGAAATGACATAACCTCATACTAAATTGCTCACCCAACACCTCTCGGTAATTTGGGTGACTTTGCCCCAATGGCTTTCTCAAGCACAATTGGGTGTTCCAACAAATCAAATGAAATGGCTCAAGTCGGGTGTAACTATCTCTAGTATCCACCCTTTTACTGGGGCTATCAATCTCTTGAGTTCACCCCAATACCTTGTTAGCCCAATTACCTAGACTTGGGTCATCTCTCTCAAGAATAACCCTAGTCATGAAGGCATGAAATAATGTTTGCAACCATTAAATCTGAGAATTAAGCATAAATTAGACTAAAAACCAAACACCCAATCACAAATTTATCCTAAAATGAAAGACCCATTAGTTACCCACACTAGGGTTGGGTCACAACCCTAGCTTAAGGGTCTAGCTACTCATATTTGAAGAAGAAACTAAGATAGATGATGAAATTGAACTCATAAATGTAAATTACAAGAAGGAAATCTAAGAAATATTGTAAGAACTAAGCTAAAATTGCTCAAAATGGAATAAAACTACTATTCATGCGCTCACTCTAACAGTTGATGCCCTAAAATATGAAAAAGATGTATTTATACTAGGCTAAAAATACTGGACAAAATTGCCCCGACAGAGATTTCGCTCCCAGCGTAATTCTGAGCGCTGCGGAGGATTGGCTTCTGCTGCAGCGGAATAATGACCGCTGCAGCGTTCTTGGACTTTGAACATTCTTTGAATCTCCATTCCTCTCCCAGCGGAATTCTGTAGCGCCGCATCAGTTTATGAAATGCGGCAGCGAAAAAATGCCGTTGACCGCGTTAGTATGAAAACCCAACTTTGCTGACTCTCTGAGTTTGCATTTCGCGTCCAGCGTAATTTTGAACGTTGCAGCACTGGAGAAAATGCTGCAGCGGAATAGTAGCGCGGTCAGCGGTAGAAGTTGCCTCCAAAACATGTTCTCTGAAGTTTGGCAACGGGGCAGCGATTGGAAATCCGCTGCAGAAAGTGACAATCGCTGCAGTGGATTATTGGCGTGGATAGCGCTTCTGCTGGGTATTGGGACAATGCAAGTTTCTGCTCCTTTTTGAGTTATTTTAGGTCAATATTCACAATTCAACTCAATTCCTGCAATTTAAACAACTTGCGTCAAAATGTGGGAGTATTTTAGTCAAATTCGCCTCAAAACCTAAGAAAACAGGAGTAAATAATAAGCACAAATCACTAGTTATCAAATCCCCCAAACTTAAGTCTTTGCTTGTTCTCAAGCAAACAAGATAGCTCCCACCTCCATAAAACAAAAGAAAAAGTATTTCCGCCTTTCAAATGTGACTTCATCAAGCTTCAATTGGGACTAACAATTACCCTCAACTCAAATGTATTATTGACAACATTATGCAATGATTTTCTAAGCTTACTAGATCTAACGTGACACCAAAGCTTCAAGAGTTGACTAAAGTCGTCAAAGAGCTTCTTTCATTCACCTAAATCACTGTGGATCCCAGACTCTTTCACCTCTACTTCTCCATAGGCTCATCTCACCATCAAGAATGAACTTTCAGAATTGGGTTTATCAAGGGGTGCTCTCTTCACTCTCAAAAGAATGCCTCAGGTCCGGCCTTAAGTACCATAGGCTTGCCCCTCGTGTAAATCACTACTAATGTAATCTCACTCAACTTGAGATCCTATAGGGCTTTGTCGGGATGTAACGTAGGCTTTTTGGATTAAAGTTGGTCATGATGAACTACAATAGAACATCTCTCCTTAAGCACTCCAATTTTTCTCAATTCAGCTCATGTTTTTCTTGACTCTTTGAGTCACACACTTTTCCTTGGGGAACTTACAAAGACTCATTGTCGCTCTTTCTTTTATTTGGAGCTCACTTTTCTCCCTTTTTCTTTCTTTTTAATCATTCCAAAACCTTTTTTCATCTTTTGCTTTTCTGTTCAACCCTTTTGCTTTTCTGTTCAACCCTTTTGCTTTTCTTTTTTTGTTCATTTTGCTTTTCAACCTTTTCTTTGGCCCTTTTCTTTTATTACAATGCCCTTCACCACTATGCATTTCCTCGTATCGCCCCCAAACTTATGATTTTGACTATTAATCATCATGAGTGCTCAAGGAAAGAATGGGTGCCAAGAGAGGGTCATTAGAGAACGGATGAAGGTTCATAATGCGGTTTTTGAACAAATAGGCTCAGGCTCAAAAGGGGTTGACTAGGGATCTTTTCAGGGTATGCTATGGAAGTCTTTTAATTTCAGTAGGGAATCAAGGAATTCCTATGATCACTTCACAAGTCGAGCTAACTTAAGATTTCGCCTAGAAAAACACTTGGGGCAAGTTCTAGACTTTTAGGCACGACACTCGGGATATGCAATTCAAAACTCATCTCTCGAACCTCAGGATCGTTAAAGAGCATCGAGTCGAGGGCCCACAACAACCTCGGTTTAGATTGAAAGCTCACATCTGGCCATATACAGCACTTGACGGCAATTTCAGTCAATTCAAGACTCTAAGGGTCACAATTAGACTAGACTCATGTGTTTTTTGTCTTTAACCACGAGGTCAAAGGTAAGTCTGTTGGTGCCAAGTGAAGCTTTATTTGAATCACATTTATTCACTACTACCAAAACAAAAGAAAACAAAAACAAAAAAGAAAAATGAAAAACTGACTCAATCCCTTAAGAAGGTCGTCACACCGTCCGTCGTAGGGAAAAGACACCCGGTTCGCACAATTTTCACCCCTGGAAAGAACCGTAGCCTTAAGAAAACTAGGGGTTTATTGACAACACAAAAAGTAAAGAAGAAGTTATAAATTTTAAAAAGAAGCTATTAAACGAAATAAGAAGCTAAACTACAAAAGGAAAACTAAAGAAGTTATAAAGTAGAAAATACGAAAAGTAGAAATGAATATTTACAATAGGGGATTAAGATGAATATACATAAAGGGGATGAATATATACATATGAAAGGAACTTGAATATATACATACCAACAGTAAAAGGTGCAGAAATGTAAATAAGGAAAAGAAAAAATAGTATCATCAGTTATTACAGCCCAAATACATAGAAATGTCTGAATCACCAAATATCAAGTAGAGGTCACCCCCTCCAATAAGAGATAGCATTGTCCTCAATGCTAAATAACCAAAAATATAGATCAGGGAAAAGGGGTGAGAGAGAGTAAAAGGAAACTCCCTATTGTGCCTCTATCTGTATGGGTGAAGGATCAACTGTAGAAGAAGAAGAAGGGATAGAGCCAGTGGCTGGAGCCGGGTCCTGAGTCTGTGAGGAGGTCTCGCCCACTGGATCCTCAAGCTGAATCTCCATATCATCAGTACGTGGGATGGCTCTCCTGCGAACCTGGGCTACTGGAAGCTCAGTCTCCTCAACCTGTGATGCCTGGTCAGTGGGCACAGGCTCTCCCATCAACAGATCAAGGGGGATGTCCCCTGCCGCTGCAAGCTTCACCACCTCTTTCTTCAAGTCAACTTGAGTTTCCTGCATCTTCACCTGAACCTTACTTGTTTCGTCCTGAGACTTCTTCATCTTCTTCACATATTTTCCCCAATAGTGAATCTCCTTCTCTTGTTTATCTAGTGTCTCCAAGATCTTCTTCTGGTTATACACCAAGCTCTTCAATGTGTCCTCCAGAGTAGGATGTAGGACAATAGGTGCCGGAGCTGACTGAGCTACAACAATGGTAGAAAGGTCAGTGAGCTTAGAGGAAGCTACTTGCAGCCAGTTGGTAATACCAACTAAAGTCTGAGACACCCTCAAGGTCGTCTGAGAGTAAGTCGAAGATGATGGAACTGGGACTGGGATGGACATGGCAGGACCCGACGAAGACTCTAGGGCAGCACAGTGGGCCCCTCAGAAGCAATGGAGCCCTCGGCAGCAGCGGAGGGCTCGGTAGCTATAGAAGTACCAAGGGTTGTAGATGTGGTGGATTTGTCTTTCGCCTTGGGGTCGTCCGGACCCTTCAAACTATACCACAAAAAGGCTGAACGTGGCTTCACTGTAGTATCAAAATCCCTCCGCTCAACTTCCATGTCCCTGAAGTACATAGTGAGGAAGTTGGGAAAGGGATAGGAAGCTTCATTTCTCTGCACGATCTGGTCAATCACCCTGGACATGATATTCCCGAAATTAATCGGGATATCGTCCATAATAGCACCCACAATCAAAGCCCTAGCTAGAGGCATATCACTGTCATGGAGAATGTGGTCTATCCTGCTGCAAACAAAGGTGGACCATACTTTGGCCTCGAAATGGAGTGTGTTCCTTTTGATTGCGGAGCCTACCACCAACCACGCTGGAGTAGTCCTCGAAATAGCTATAACTGAGTCCAGCCATGGACGAGCTAAATCTCCCAAATCCACCTTCTCATTGTAGCGAGTCTCATCTTCATCAGCAAAACCCGCATAATCATTGAAAGCCTTGCCATTGTCCAAAATCTTCTTGTTGCGAACCTGAGTAAGATATGTGTCCTTTTTAGTGTGGGCCACATTGTCATAAAATTCCTTCACAACATACTCATTGGCATTCTCCACTTTGGCGATGAAGAAATCCCACTCCTCCCTTTCATCAAACTGCTTCTTCACATTAGGGTTGAGAGGTAGGAGATCCTTGACGATGAATGGTCTTTCTGGGATAAGTGATCTTTGGGGACACCACTCTATGAATTTGTGGTAGGCCGGTTCAGAGACAAACCGATCCTGCCACACTAATGGGTTTCTGGTCCGGAGAAGTCCTATGGTCAGCACTAGGGTGTCACCACCTCTTCCATCATCAGGTGCCTCATATGAGCTTTCAAGGTTTATAGATGGAGGGGCAGTGGAGTGGACTGCAACACCGGTGTCCTCAGGAGGTGTAGAGCCACTGGAAAGATCATCAGAAGACTCAGAGCTAGTGGGCTCGTTGACAAGCCTTCATGGTTTGGACAATGCATATGCTAAGGCTGCTCCACTCATTCCTTCCGAAGCTTCCCGGGAGGGCACATACTCACTGGATTAAGACTCTTCAGGGCTTGCTCTTTTTCTTTGTTGTTTCTTCCCAACTACCTATGTCGGGCCCAAGGGATTCTGTTGTTTGATTTTGCCCCGACCCCTTGAAGGGTCGCCCCTCCCGGGTTGCTTGTCCGCTCCTCCTCGTGATCTAACCATTTTCTGTAAACATTTCAACAACAATTGTTAAAACATGGTACCTAAGTACCCAATCGAAGCACAGACATTACACTTGCAGAGAATGAGACAGTGCACAGAAAAGATCTAGCTGTCAGCGGATAACCAACCGCTGCAACGGAATGGTCACCGTTGTCAACGGATTTTTGGCCGCTGCAGCGGAAAGATGGGAATCAGGAGCCTCACTTCTCTGAACATGGAAAACATTGTCAGCGGAAAATTTTTCCGCTGTAGCGGCTGGTCACCACTGTCAGCGAAATTTTAACCGTTGCAGCGGAATTCTAGGGCTCACAATATTAAGGCTTGAGGACTCCATTGTCAGCTAAATTTCTAACCGTTGCAGCGGAGTTCTTCATTAAAGCGCACTGATGGTAAAGTTCAAAATTGTGGTTCTACCAAGTTTTGCAAAATTGAACATGAGACACAAGTAGGAAGAACCCTATACCCACATAGAGGACCAGAAATCATTACCCCACAATATAGAACACATTGGTGAATCATGATTAAAGATGAGGGCTCCAATAAATCTAAACAAAGAACAAAAAGAAAAGCACACTAAAAACACCCCAAAAAACAAGCAACAAGTTATCAACTAAAAATAATTAATGAGCATATACCAATGTTAGATGAAAATGTAGGATGCAAATTTGTGAAAAAAATTGTCTTGGGTGAACAGTGAAATCTATGAGCAGTAACTATGTTGGCCTGAAAGGCAAATGAGTGAAAAGGTTAAAAGAAGGGGGTCCCTTAGTATTTATATTGAGGAAGTGGGACCCCACCAACTTACCTAGTGCGACAGCGGATTTTGCCGCAGACCGCGCTTTGTGCACTTTGAAGTTGCTGGGCATTTACCATCACCGTTGTCAGCAGAATAGTGTTCGCTGCAGCACTTGTGAGATTTAGAGAGCTTGCAATTGGCCCATTTGGAACGATGTCAGCGGCAATGTTTCACTACAGCGTTTGGTGACCGCTGACAGCGGAATTTTGACCGCTGCAGCAGAATGTTACCAGCTTGCTCAATTTTCCAGACTTGATCCTGCACTGCATCCACCAAATCCTACACCAACTTCATAAGAGGTTAGCCCATAAAAAAAATCTACTCTAACAAAAACAAACAAAAAGAAAGAAAAGAAAAACACTTGGGTTGCCTCCCAAGAAGCTCCTGATTTAACATCGCGGCACGACGCATGTTACCATGTTCAATTGAATTTCATCAAAGCCACCACATGGCTATCTTCAAATTTATCCAAGTAGTGTTTGACCCGGTGCCCATTCACACGAAAAATCTCACCATTCTTGTTTTTTAGATCAAGGGCACCAAAGGGTATGACCAACACCACTTCAAATGGACCACTCCACTTCGACTTGAGTTTGCCCGGGAAGAGACGAAGCCTTGAATTGAAAAGTAGCACCAAGTCTCCCACTTTTAATTCCCGATCCTTAGCATACTTGTCGTGCAAATACTTAATTTTCTCCTTGTACAAGGAAGATCTTGCATAGGCATGGAATCTAAACTCATCTAGCTCATTAAGGTGATCAACACGAAGATTTGCAGATGTGTCCCAATCCAAGTTCAACTTCTTTAATGCACAAAGTGCCTTGTGCTCCAACTCCACTGGTAAATGACATGCTTTTCCATACACCAACCGGTACAGAGACATACCAATTGGGGTTTTGAAGGCAGTCCTGTACATCAAAGAGCATCATCAAGCTTTCTAGACAAATCAGTCCTATTTGCATTCACTGTCTTGGTGAAAATGTTCTTGATTTCCCGATTAGAAACTTCAACCTGCCCACTAGCTTGAGGATGGTACGTAGTGGACACTTTGTGATTTACCCCATACTTGGCAAGAAATGAATCAAAAGCCCGATTGCAAAAATGAGATCCCCCATCACTAATGATGGCACGGGGTGTCCCAAATCTTGTGAAAATGTTCTTCTTGAGAAAACCAACCACACTCCGGGCTTCATTATTGGGTAAAGCCACGACTTCAACCCATTTTGATACATAGTCCACTTCCACGAGAATGTAGGTTTTCCCACACGAGATAACAAAGGGGACCATGAAATCAATGCCCCACACATCAAATATATCTACCTCAAGGATCGTGGTGAGGGGAATTTCATCTTTCTTGGATATGCCGCCCGCTCTTTGGCATTCATCACATCTCTTTACCAATTCACTTGCATACTTGTATAAAGGTTGCCAATAAAATCCAAAACTGAAGACCTTTGAAGCTATCCTTTCCCTACCGTGATGACCACCGTAGGGTGAGGAATGGCAAGACTCAAGGATTGTCACTTGTTCTTCTTCGGGGACGCAACGCTGAATGACACCATCATTGCATATTTTGAATAAATACGGCTCATCCCAATAATAATCCAAGTTGTCCCATCTAAGCTTCTTCTTTTGGTTAGAAGAGAGCTCAAACGGGACAACACCGGTAACAAGCAAGTTGGCGATGTCCTCAAACCATGGAATATCATGCATAGAGATGGAGAGAAGCTACTCATCCGGAAAGGTATCATTGATCTCTAGGCCATCATTTGGCCTACCTTGTTGATGATCGGCAACTTGATTCTCACACCCCTTTCTATCAACAATTTCTAGATCAAACTCTTGAAGCAACAAGACCCACCTCATAAACCTAGCTTTTGAATCCTTCTTTATCATTAAGTACCGGAGCGCCGCATGATCGGTATGCACTATCACCTTGGCGCCCATAAGGTAGGCCTAAATTTCTCCATTGCAAAGACTATAGCCAACAATTCCTTCTCGGTGAAGGTGTAATTCATTTGGGCGGAGTTCATGGTTCTGCTTGCATAGTAAATGGGGTGAAAGATTTTGTTCACCCGTCGGCCCAAGACCGCACCCACCGCCACTTCACTTGAGTCACACATGAGCTCGAAAGGAGAGCTCTAATTTGGTGCGGTAATTATTGGTGTGGTAGTTAGCTTTTGCTTCAACGACTCACATGCTCTCATACACTCTTCATTGAAATCGAACTTGGCATCTTTTTCCAATATCTTGCATATAAGATTTACCACCTTTGAAAAATCTTTAATGAATCTCTGGTAAAATACCGCATGCCTAAGGAAACTACAGACTCCCTTCACCGAGGTTGGAGGAGGTAACTTGGAAATAACCTCTATCTTGGCTTTATCCACTTCAATGCCATCTCTTGGGATTTTATGGCCGAGGATTATGCCCTCCTAGACCATGAAATGGCATTTTCCCCAATTCAAAACAAGGTTGGTTTCTTCACACCGGGCGAGGAATTTATCAAGATTTTGCAAACACTCTTCAAAGGAATCCCCGACCACGCTGAAGTTGTCCATGAACACCTCCAAATAATCTTCCACCATATTAGTGAAAATTGCCATCATGCACCGCTGGAATGTGGCGGGTGCATTGCACAAATCGAATGGCATCCTTGAAAAAGCAAATGTCCCATAGGGACAGGTGAAGGTTGTCTTTTCCTGATCTTCTGCAGCTATCATGATTTGATTGTAGCCTGAATACCCATCCAAGAAACAATAGAAAGCTCTCCTAGCAAGTCTGTCAAGCATCTGGTCCAAGAATGGCAAAGGGAAGTGATCCTTTCGGGTCACCTTGTTAAATTTGCGGTAATCCATGCAAACCCTCAAACCAGTCACGGTCCGAGTGGGAATAAGCTCATTCTTGTCATTCTGCACCACGGTCATGCCACCCTTTTTAGGAACACATTGGAGTGGAGAAGTCCAAGCACTATCAGAGATTGGGTAGATGACCCCAACATCGAGCCATTTGATTATCTCCTTCTTGACAACCTCATGCATTGCCTCATTCAACCTACATTGATGTTCTACGGAGGGCTTTGCACCATCTTCAAGAATTATTTTGTGCATACAGAAGGCGGGGTTTATGCCCCGAATATCAGCAAGAGTTCAACCTATGGCCTTCTTTTTCCTTCGGAGCACTTTGAGTGTAGATTCTACCTGTAATTGGGTCAGGCAAGAAGAAAGTATAACATGTAAAGTACGAGAAGGACCCAAAACTTCATACCTGAGGTATGGTTGAAGGGGATTCAACTCCAAGGTAGGTGGCTCCTCGATTGAGGGCTTTGTCGGAGGAGTTTTCAGATTTTCCAAGTCCAAAGATAGCTTGCGAGGGCCATAAGAATAAGAACCTATGCCTTGTAAAGCGTTGGCACACTCGATCAAGCCATCCACCACAATATCATCATGATTCAATAAAATTGCTTCCACGGGATCTTCAACATTGATCATTGAACTTGTTTCATCTATTATGACCTCGGTGACAAGGTCCACAAAAGAACAGACCTCCGTGCTATTGGGTTGCCTCATTGACTTGCAAACATGGAAAATGACCTTTTCATTGCCCACCCGGAAGGTGAGCTCACCGGCCTCCACGTCTACCAAGGCCTTTCCCGTTGTAAGGAAAGGTCTTCCCAAGATGATTGGAACTTCATAATCTACCTCACAATCCAAGATCACAAATTCCGCGGGCAAGATGAACTTGTCAACCTGCACTAAAACATCATCAATGATTCCCAAAGGTCACTTCATAGTTCGATCCACCATTTGAAGTCGCATAGAAGTTGCCCTAGGTTGACCAATTCCCAAGGTTTTAAAAACAAAGTAAGGCATGAAGTTGATACTAGCACCCAAGTCATACAATGCCTTGGCAAAATCCGCACTACCAATAGTGCAAGGGATAGTGAATGCTCCGGGATCTTCTAGTTTTGGTGCCATTGAGTGCACAATTGCACTCACTTGTTGAGTCATCTTGATTGTCTCGCACTCCATTGATCTCTTCTTAGTGACCAAGTCTTTCATAAACTTGGCATACCCGGGCATTTGTTCTAGAGCCTCAACTAATGGTACGTTGATGGACAAGCTCTTCATCATATCTATAAATTTCTTGAATTGATTCTCCGTCTTTTGCTTGGCCAATCTTTGAGGATAAGGAGGAGGAGGTCGAGGCAATGGAGCCTTGACTTTTGGCACAACCGGCTCGGGTATGTCAATTACGTGTTCCCTAGACGGGTTCACGTCTTTTTTGTGATTCCTCCTCGTTGGCATCAATGTCAATCCTCACTTAATTATTCACCGGCTCTTCAACCATATTTTCACTTTCAATTGGAACCTCATCTTGTTGCAAGTCATCATTATCACTAACAACTCTCTTTTGTTTTGAAGAACTAGCCTTACCGCCTCGACCACTCCTTGTGGTCACCGCCATTGTATGGCCGATATTGTTGTTATTGATTCCACCCTTAGGGTTCACCACTGTGTCACTAGGTAGTGCCCCCTTCGGGCGTGTGTTCAAGGCTTGTGAGATTTGTCCGATTTGGACTTCAAGGTTTCAGATGGAGGTGGTATGGAAGGCAATTTGAGCATCCGAATCCGCATTACATTCCATCATTTGTTTAAATATTTGCTCGATCTGACCCATGTCATTGCTTGAGGAACCTTGGCCTTGTGATTTATGGGGGGTGGGTTGTTGGGTTGTTGATACATCGGGGTCCTTTGAAAGCCCGACCCCCGATTTCCATTGCCACCCCAATTGTTGTTCTCTCTCTAATTGTTGTTATTGCCACCCCATTATTGATTGTTGTTCCCCCAATTGCTTGAGTTGTTATTGTTTTTCCAATTGCCTTGCCCTTTGGTTGTTCCAATTTTGGTTGTTTCCTTGATTGTTCCTTTTCCCTTGAAAATTGTTGGCATACATTACATCTTCATTTTGCTCATCATAAGAATCTTCTTGATTGTACCCACTCACTCCTTAGTCGCATTGGTCATTGTTGTTTGGCATTTGATTTTCACGAGGCCTCTACTTGTTAACCAAAAGACTCACCCCTCCATAGCATGCACTTGCTTCAGCCCTTGTATTTGTTAAAAATGCGCCTTAGCAAGTTGATTCATGGTGGTGGTAAGCTCGACAATTGCTTTCCCATGATCTTGATGATCTTTGTGGAGATTTATCACACTTGGATTACCCCGGGGCACATTTGCCCGAGTCTGCCATGCTGACGAAGTTTCAGCCATTTCGTCCAAGATGTCACATGCTTAATTGTAAGTAAGCTTCATAAAGTTTCCCCCAGCAAGTTGGTTGACCACACACTGATTTGTGGTATTGATGCCTCGGTAGAAAGTCTGTTGTATCATGGCCTCGGTCATGTCATTGTTTGGACACTCTTTGACCATAGTTCTGTAGCGTTCCCAAATCTCGTGAAGGGGCTCATTCGGCTCTTGCTTGAATGCCAATATCTCGTCTCTCAAAGCTGCCATGTGCCCGGGGGAGAAAAACTTGGCAATGAACTTATTCGCCAATTCATCACATGTTGAAATAGAATGATTGGGGAGTCGTTCAAGCCAATCCAGGGCTTTCCCTCAGAGAGAAAAAGGAAATAATCTGAGCCTCAAGGCATCCTCTGATACATTGGTTTGCTTTCTCCCCCAACATGTGTCCACAAAGCCTTTTAAGTGCTTGTAGGCATTTTGATGGGGAGCTCCCGTGAAATACCCATGCTGCTCCAGGAGTGTCAACATGACATTAGTGATTTGAAAGTTGCCCGCCCGGATTCTGGGTGGGACAATTGCACTTGAATATCCCTCGTTTGGAAGCACCCGAGTAGAAACTCTGGGAGGAGGCGGGGAGGGTCTAGAATATTATCATTGGGATTGGCATATCATCCCCGTCTTTGAGGTGGAAGTTGATGTAACTCATCTTCCCCAAGATCATTTACCTCCTCCCCTAGTATAATATTTTCCAGAGGATCAGCCATAAGTACCTGTATTGATTGAAACACACAAGTTAACAAAAAGAAGGAAAGAAAAAAAACTACACCACTACTCAAATAGATAGTCAACACCGTTATAACTCCCCGACAACGACGCCAAAAAGTGATCGGCGCCCACCTATACCACTAAAGAGTAGCAACGGAGGGGTCAAAGCAGATTTTACCCGAACGGGTCGGGATCGATATCCACAGGGAGTTATGTGTATGGGAGTTGCGTTTCTAATTGACCTAGTGGTGTGTCATGTTCTTAATTGCACTTCTCATCAGAAGGGGTTTTGTAATTATGCTAAAGTTTAGACTAAAAGAGACTATTATCTAGCTAACTATGATCTTTTTGTGGATTTTTCTCAAGTAATTAAAGGCACTAGGGCTATGACTTACTCCTAGGCGAGTGACTAATGGGGTCTAAAATCGAGGATAACCTTGTGAATTGTGGATGAAATGACATAACCTCATACTAAATTGCTCACCCAACACCTCTCGGTAATTTGGGTGACTTTGCCCCAACTGGCTTTCTCAAGCACAATTGGGTGTTCCAACAAATCAAATGAAATGGCTCAAGTTGGGTGTAACTATCTCTAGTATCCACCCTTTTACTGGGGCTATCAATCTCTTGAGTTCATCCCAATACCTTGTTAGCCCAATTACCTAGACTTGGGTCATCTCTCTCAAGAATAACCCTAGTCATGAAGGCATGAAATAGTATTTGCAACCACTAATCTGAGAATTAAGCATAAATTAGACTAAAAACCAAACACCCAATCACAAATTTATCCTAAAATGAAAGACCCATTAGTTACCCACACTAGGGTTGGGTCACAACCCTAGCTTAATGGTCTCGCTACTCATATTTGAAGAAGAAACTAAGATAGATGATGAAATTGAACTCATAAATGTAAATTACAAGAAGGAAATCTAATAAATATTGTAAGAACTAAGCTAAAATTGCTTAAAATAGAATAAAACTACTATTCACGTGCTCACTCTAACAGCTGATGCCCTAAAAATGTGAAAAAGATGTATTTATACTAGGATAAAAATACTAGACAAAATTGTCCCTACGGAGATTTTGCTCCCAGCGTAATTTTGAGCGCTGCGGTGGATTGGCTTTTACTACAACGGAATAATGACCGCTGCAACATTCTTGGACTTTGAACATTCTTTGAATCTCCATTCCGCTCCCAGTGGAATTCTGTAGCGCCGCAATGGTTTATGAAATGCGGCAGCGAAAAAATGCCGATGACCGCATTAGTGTGAAAACCCAACTTTGCTGAATTTCTGAAATTTGCATTTTGCGTCCAGCGTAATTTTGAACGCTGCAGCACTAGAGAAACGCTGCAGCGGAATAGCAGCGCGGTCCGTAGTAGAAGTTGCCTCCAAAACATGTTCTCTGAAGTTTGGCAACGAGGCATCGATTGGAAACCCGCCGCAGCGAAGTGACAACCTCTGCAGTGGATTATTAGCATGGACAACGCTTCTGCTGGGTACTGGGACAATGCAAGTTTCTGCTCCTTTTTGAGTCTTTTAGGTCAATATTCACAATTCAACTCAATTCCTGCAATTTAAACAACTTGCATCAAAATGTGGGAGTATTTTAGTCAAATTCGCCTCAAAACCTTAGAAAACAGGGGTAAATAATAAGCACAAATCACTAGTTATCAACTGTGTATTGAACTTGAAAAGAACAAACAACTTCAGGAAGAACTAGGAAGAGTAAAGAGTGATCTTGAAAAATCACTCAAATGGACTTGGTCCTCTGATGCTATCACTGCCATGTACATAAACAATGGGGGAAACAGGCAGGGAATTGGGTTTCAAAGGGAAAAGACTCCCTACAATCCTCATAGCAAGTATATTACTGTATCCGACAATTGGTTGTGTACTCATTGTGGTAACAATGGGCACCTTAAGGAAAGCTGCAAGGCTAGGGTTCAGTTTCAACAGAAAAACAAAGTTTTTGCTAAGAAAGTAACCACTGCTAGAGAACTTGGTCCCTCATATAAAAAACACATGATGCCTGCTTAGGCTAAAAGAAATCTCATTCACCCTTTTCCTCACTACAAGGGACCCGACCCAATTGTTTGGGTTCCTAAATCTAACCCTTAATTTCCTTGTGCACGGAGCAGTGAAGGGAAGCAACCAACAATGGTACATGGATAGTGGCTACTCAAAGCACATGACTGGAAACATAATCGATTTCCTTTCACTAAAGGCCCTGCAAGGAGGGAGTGTATCCTTTGGAAATGAAAAAAAAGGATACATTCTGGGAGTTTAAAGGATTGGGAAGTCACTCTCTCACTCTATTGAAAATGTGTACTATGTCAATGGATTAAAGTATAGCCCATTGAGTGTTTCTCAGACCTGTGACAAAGGAAACAAGGTGGAATTTGTGTTAAAGATATGCACAGTCACAAGTCTTGTGACTGGTGAAGTGGTGTTAGTGGACAAGAGATACAAGAACACCTATGTTGCTGATTTTGAGTCCCTGCAGAGTGGTGATCTCAGTTGTCTAAGAGTCGTTGATGATGATGCTGAATTATGGGATAGAAGACTGGGGCATGAAAGCTTTTCATTGCTGAACAAACTAGCCCATAATGACCTGGTTCGTGGTCTTCCCAAGTCAAGCTTCAAGAAACACAACGTGTGTGATGCTTGTGCAAAAGGAAAGCATGTCAGATCCTCATTCAAGCCCAAAAAGGAAGTGCGCACCTTAAGGCCACTTGATCTTATTCATATGGATCTATGTGGACCTATGAGGGTGACAAGCAGAGGAGGAAAAAGATATATATTTGTGATAGTGGACGACTACTCCAGATTCACCCGGACTCTATTTCTCAGAACCAAGGATGAAACCTTCCAAGTATTTGTTGCTTTTGTCAAAAAGATCCAAGTGAAGATGGGAAGTAATGTAGCTTGCATCAGATCTGACTATGGGACGGAATATGATAATGTCAAATTCGATGAATTCTCTGTCAAAATGGCATTACTCATAATTTCTCAGCTCCAAGAACACCACAACAAAATGGTGTTGTAGAAAGGAAGAACAGGACTCTTGAAGATATGGCAAGGACAATGCAAATTGATAGTGGCATTGCAAAAAATTTCTAGGTAGAGGCAATCAACATTGCATGCTACTTGATAAAAATATGCATGATCAGGTCCCTTCTAAACAAAACACCTTATGAGTTGTTGAATGGAAGAAAGCCCAAGCTGACGCATTTGAGGACCTTTGGCTGCAAATATTTTGCTCTCAACAATGGAAAGGAAGCTCTTGGAAAATTTGATGCTAAAAGTGATGAAGGAATCTTTCTGGGATACTCATCCCAAATCAAAACTTACAAAGTATACAACAAAAGAACTCAATGTGTTGAGGAGAGTATATATGTGATCTTTGATGAATCTCACCTCTCCTGTGAGAAGGACAGACATGATGATCAAGATGGAAAACCTTTATCTGTTCCAGGTGAAATCATTGACATGGCAAATGGAAAGGTAGACATGATGAGACATGTCAAGGAATCGCGTGAAGATGATGCAACCACATTTCCAACCATTGGAGAGGAACTTGGTCCCACAATCACAACAACTGAAGCTGAGAACAGAGTTGTCGCTGCAGTCCAAGGTACTTCACTTGCTGAAATAAGAAGCGGCCAAGAAACTCCGTCAGATATACCTGGATCTTCTACCAATGAGATTCAGGTACCAAATTGGAAGCACAAAAGTTCACATCCTCTTGACAACATAATCACTCCTCTCGACTCAGGAATTCAAACCAGATCAAAGTCCAGAAACTCACTTGCTTTCTCAGCCTTTCTTCTCTCAAATAGAGCCAAAAAATATCAAAGAAGCATTGAAAGATGCAGACTGGATCACAACCATACAAGAATATGCTCATCAATATTAAAGGAACAAGGTATGGCACCTGGTTCCTCGACCTGCAGATCGAACAGTTATAGGAACCAGGTGGGTATTTAGGAACAAACTTGATGAGTTTGGAAATACAACAAGAAACAAAGCAAGGCTTGTAGTTCAAGGCTACAATCAGGAAGAAGGGATTGACTATGATGAAACTTTTGCTCCAGTTGCTCGAATGGAAGCTATCAGAATTCTTATTGCCTTTGCATCACATACAGAGTTCACATTGTTCCAAGTGGACGTCAAGAGTGCATTTTTGAATGGCTTCCTAAAAGAAGAAGTTTACGTCAAGAGCCTCCTGGATTTGAGAATCGTGAGCATCCTTAGCATGTTTTCAAACTTTACAAGGCTTTGTATGGGCTAAAGCAGGCTCCCCGGGCTTGGTATGGAAGATCGTCAAAATTCCTTCTAGAAAATGGATTTACAAGAGGGAAAATTGGCAACATTCTTTTTCTGAATAAGAAAGGGAGGAACCTGCTCATTGTGCAAGTATATGTTGATGATATCATCTTTGGAGCCGCAGTCAACTCTCTATGTGAAGAATTTTCAAAACTCATGGGGAGTGAATTTGAGATGAGCATGATGGGAGAATTAAATTTCTTTCTGGGCCTACACGTGAGGATCCCAAAAGGGAACATTGATAAGTCAGTAGAAGTACATCAAAGAGTTGTTGAAGAGGTTCGACAGGGAAGCATCAAAAGTCATTGACACTCCTATTGCCACGGCTACTCGTCTAGACATGGATGAACCCCGTTCCTCTGTAAATCAGACCATGTATAGAGGCATCATAGGGTCACTCTTGTATCTCACTGCAAGCAGACCAGACATTGTTTTTAGTGTGGATCTTTTTCCAAGTTTTCAATCTAATCCAAAGGAATCTCACTTGAAGTCTACCAAAGGAATACTGAGATATCTCAAAGGAACACAGGACCTGGTTCTCTACTATCCCTCAGGAGACAACTTTGATCTTGTTGGGTATGCTGATGCTAATTATGCAGGATATCTGGTGGACATGAAAAACACTTATAGAATTGCATATTTTCTAGGTTCCTGTCTAATTTCATGGGGTACAAGGAAGCAAAACGCACTGGCACTCTCAACTGTAGAAGCAAAATATATAGCAGCTGCTTCTTGCCTTGCTCAACTGATGTGGTCAAATAGCAGTTTTAAGATTTTGGAGTATTCTCTGACTGTGTGCCCCTACTGTGCGACAATACAAGTGCACTCAACATGGCAAAAAATCCAGTCCAATATAAGAGAACCAAGCACATTGATATGCGTCACCACTTCCTCAGAGACAATATTGAAAACGAGCTCATCTGTATGAAATTTTGCAGAACAGAAGATCAGATTGCAGACATGTTCACCAAAGCCTTGAGTAGAGAACAATTTGAAAGAAATCGCCTGGCACTGGGGTGGATAAAACCCAACTGAGAGCCCGGTCCCTCAATGATTGGCTATGAAAGAAATGTATAGGCAAAATTAGCTAAAAAGTATTTTCTGGCAAAGTTTAACTCATCTCTATACTGTTACAGGTAGACATGCATGATGATTATAGAGCAAATAAGCAGTTGATGCAGTGCACGCTGGTAAAAAGGATAAAGCTTACACTTGCAAGATTCGTCAGGGAACCTGGTTATCCTAACACAGGTTAGTAGTTTCTCTATTTCTCATGCACAATTTTGAATGGATAAATCAGTGTCACGTCATCATTGCGTCAGTTTCTTTTCTTTGTGTCTTTTGAACCCAAGAGTCTCACCCTTTGGTAAGTGACCCGACTCCCAAAACTGCCGTTGTTTCTTAACCAGTCCCTCATCCATCTTAAATACATCCATCACTATCATTACTCTTCATATCAAACTTCAAAATTGTCTTTCTTCTTTCTCTCTTCAAACTAGCAATCTCTCCTATTTAACTCATTACTTCCCACCATGACTAAAAATTAAGAAACCTCAAGTGTTCCAAGTAACACCCCTACTGAGTCCTCACCAGTTAAAGCACTGATGGTAGACTCCTCACTCAACACCACAACTAGACAAAATCCTAGGACAGAGTCACCACCACACTCAGTCTCCTCTCCTACCCAATCGAGTACAGGTTCTCATCGGAGTCACAAAACTTCGACTCCTAAAATGTTTGTGGCTATGAACTCTCCTCCTGCCTTGCCAGAAAAATTGGGTAAAAAGGGTATAGTTGACGAAGAGAAAAATCAGGAAATCTCCAGTCTTCCTATGGAAGAAGGCTCAAATGCAGACCAAGCTGTTGGTCCTGAGAATGTTGAATCAATAATGACATTCCCGGATCTTAAGTCCACAGGTAACACTTCTCCTTCTCCTGCGTATTCCTTGGAGTTACAAGAGAAAGAAGCAATAGAAACATATTATCTA
Source organism: Nicotiana undulata (assembly GCA_005239495.1). Taxonomy (NCBI): domain Eukaryota; kingdom Viridiplantae; phylum Streptophyta; class Magnoliopsida; order Solanales; family Solanaceae; genus Nicotiana; species Nicotiana undulata. The sequence goes on along the minus strand of ML272263.1, from coordinate 59,628 downwards.
CAGTTGCTGAAGGGGTTATTATGGAATGAGGTGAGGATATGTATGAGCCTCAGGGGGAAGAGACTGAGACCTTGGTAGAAGGTATGGAGCTTTTTCCTGTTGAACAATTGGCACAGAACTATACCACTGGGGCACCTGATGAAGGACCTGATCCCTCCTTGGAGGATCCAACCCAAGGGTCCTCTCAAGAGCCCCAAGTCAGTATTGACCCTACTCCCTCCCCTCATTTTTATGCTGAGCCTCTGTCTGTGGTTGTGCCTGAAATGAGATCTGTATCTGGTGAAGAGAATGGGGATAGTGAAGAGGATTTTGATGATATAACTATTGCTAGCTTTATCCAGGCTAGGCGTAGATGATCACGCCCAACTATGCCTTATAAAAAGGACAAAGCGGTCGTTGCAAATATAATCTGATTTACAAGTTCGGAGTAGAATCCCACAGAGAACTAAGGCTTAGCTACAGTTGTTCACTATCACCAAGAATACAAGCTTGAACAATTCCTAACTTATAGATATTAAGATTCTTGTGTTTAACTAATTAACTAACAAATTAAAATAATAAATTAACACTAAAGATACTATATGTTAGAGAAAAGATTAAGGAGGTCTAGAGATTCTGATTTCCCCAATTGTCGAAATCCTTCCTACTACGTCTTCTATAATTTTACCTAAGTATTCTCTACCGATCATGAGCACTATGACTGTCGTAAATCTCTCTCGAGTAATTACGACAATATACTAGACATATTCTCCCGAATTACGCTAGCTAGCTTTAATTACAGCTCACTTAGATCGCACCCAAGGTTTCGTTATCCCTAATCCCACCTTTAAACCCTTCGTTATTGATCCCTCATATACTTCGGGAGTGATGTTGTTCAACAACTACCTAAATATGCACTCTCTCCCGAGTAATACACACTAGATAGGCACAGTCGATTGAGAGCTCTTCAACCACCACAATATAAACGTAGTTGAACAAGTAGAAAAATCCAACAGCTCAATTATATAACAACATAACAAGAATTTATCCTACAAAGGTTCCATCAAAACCCTAGATAACAAATTAGCTATTCATAATAGTATGTAAAAATACAATACCAAAAGTCATAACCAAAAACGAAAAATAGGAAGAGGAAGGAAAAACTCGTAGAAGAATTCCCCGCCTTGCTCCTATTGTGTCTCTGCCTCCTTAGATCGAATTTGTGTCTCAAATCTGTCCAACCTCTTCAAAATACCATTTTTCCATGTATATATACCAAGTAGGGTCACGCCCAAATAATTATACCTTCTTCAATGCGAAAAAGGACACTTTTACCGGGCAGCACATGCGCGGCCGCGCTCAGACCGCGCATAACAGCAAGTATTCTGCCCCATTTGCGCGGTCAATGCGCGGCCATGCACTTGCCACACACTTTTCACCATTTTCGTTTCGAATTTGGAAAACCATAAAACATGCAAGTTGTATCCCTTTGAGTTAGCTTTCCAACCATATATTATATATCCCAAATAGAGTTTGGAGCAAAGAGTTATGTCTATTCTACTAGACAATGCACAATATGCCTACTCGAGTCTTTGTTTGTTCTTAACTATCAAATTTGATCCCTGAACATGATCCCGACTTAATTACTTGGGCTTTTACTCAGACTTTGATGTTTTAGACTTCAATACTACACAATAATATAAGTTAATTGTGCAGTACCCAATTTTCGAGTGCTGTCTAATGAGAAGAACCTAGTTCTTCTTGGTGTACTACTTTCTACTGTTGCGGAATAATAAAGCAGTAAAGTAAAGACACAGAGATTTTTTATGTGGAAACCACCTGGCTCAAAAGGTGAAAAAGCCACGACCTAATCCTTAGTAGGATTTTCTCAAACACTTCACTAAAAACTCTGAGCCAAACGGACTTACAAAATATACTCTTTTGTAATCCTAGGACTAACTCTAATCCTCTTTGTATCAACTAGCCTCTAGCTAATTTTTACAGATTTCAAGCTAACTCTAACTTGAACAATGTGTACCTATTACAATTGCTTCTATGAAAGCTGAAAAGATACAATGTTAAAACTCCTACTACACATCAACTAGACTCAACACACAGACGATGAAACTGTTTCTTCTAGTTGAACTGTAGCCTTCGCACAATACTTCTGCTTGCAAAATATCCTGGGAACTTTGCTTTTCAGAACTTGATTCACTTTTGTCTTTGTGCGTCGTAAATTTCAGCAGTAATACATTGAGTATTTATAGAGTCAGTTGTTGAGTACATGGTTCAATTCTGATCCAACTCTACCTGGGTATACGAGTTCGACTATGACTCAACTTCCTTCTCTATTTCTGTCCTTGCTGAAATCAACTTCAATCTTCTTTATCAGTTTGCAATCTTTTCGTATTAGTAGACATCCTTTTAGCTCTTTGATACTCAGCAATCACTGATATCTCCTATGCATGAACAATTCTTGTGCCAACTGTTCCATTCAGATGTGTGTGCTCTGATGGACCTGGTTCAACTTGTCGATCTTCAAAACTCATTCAGTGACATGGGCCAAAAAATTCCCCCTTTTTGATGATGACAAACTCTGTGCTTTTATCCTGTATACACTTCAAACACTTTGTATAGTTTTAAGCATTAATCATTGAGAACCAGGTTCATTAGGTTATAAATATCATTTTTTTTAAAAACTCAACACCAACACACATCTTCCCCCTTTTGGCATCATCGAAAAGTTGCAAAATGATACTTACAAATTTTTAATTCTTACTCATGGCCAAATTTAGGCAACTGCAGGTGCAAGCATGATTTTTAAAATTAGCAAACTTCATTGATTTAATACCGAACATCAAATACCAACCGATTAAAGTAAAAACGATCAAAACATGAGCAAAATAGGAAAACAACTGAAACCACAAAAGCTAGACACTGTCCCAAACTGGGCACTTGAAAGATAACTGGGAAACACTGGATAGACCTAAGGCTGGGAGGGTGCAGGTGAGGTTGGGTTCTTGGTTTGAAGGAGGGACAACATTTGGTATAGAACACCATCATTTTTCTCTTTCTCCTTTGCAAGTTCTTCTTTTAGAGCATCACGCTCAGCTTCCACCTCAATTAAACGAGATTTCAATCGAAGGATCTCCATATCCTTTAACTCGCTTTCCTGCACTAAGATTCGGACCTTGCTATTTACTGGTTGCTTCCGAGATGAAACAGGTTCATCTGCCGGAGCAATGACACGATAATCACAAGACATCAGTGTGTGCTTCCCAAAATAATCTTTGGCCGTAGCCATCTCAGCCTTCTTCGCAGGAACTCCAAAGTGAGTTAGAACTGCAGTCAGAATAAAGCCATAGGGGATTGGATGAGCTTTAGTCTCATTCACCACTCTATCCAAGAGCTGGATTATGAACGATGGACAATTTATCTGCTTGCCTCTGTATAGACACTCCATGAGGGTCAAATCCATGTAATTAGCAATGTGTCTTCATTCTTGTTTGGGCAGCAAGAATTTGATCACAAATTCAAAGAAAAGCTTATGCTCAGGCTTCATCTCATTCTTGTACACAGCCCTGGGTTCAAGCTCCTTCTCATTGCCGCAGAAGAATCTGGTGATACTGAGTGATGAGGACATTCCATCTAAACAAGGCCATCTCCGCCTTGTGTAGTCTTCATACCTCTCAACATGAATATCTAGAATCACACCCAGTTCTTGAGCATCAAAGGAGACTTCAACTCCCTTGACCAAGGAGGTGACCCTGCCTCCAATGTATGTGGCATTCCCCATGAACTCCACAACTTCATCCCTGACCAGCCTGCCTTCCATGCGAAGGACCATGTCCTTCCAGCCCTGCGCTGCCAGAAAATCCAGTAGATACCTCATTCCAGGCTCCTCCAAATCCTTCATCAACTTTCCCTTCAAGATCGTTCTCTTGCCAAACATGGAAACTCTGTCAGTAGTCACTTCACCAACCTCCATCTCTTCCTCTCCACTCCACTCATCATCCTCATTCTTTTCAACAATCTGCACCTTTTTCACCTTTTTTATCTTAGACCTTGTCCTTGTAGCAGTACTCGCAGTGGTGGTGGACACAGTAGCTGACTTCTTCGAAGAAGTCTTAGCCTTTTTGGGCTTGGGTGTCCCAATTACCACTGGAGCAGCCTGCTCCTCTTGTTGGACCAGGTCCAACGGCTCCTCTTCTAACACAACAGCCTCGACAGGCTCTCCGACTTTGGCTTTCCCTTTATCTGCTCTCTTTCTCTTGCTCTCTTGCAGAGCCTTTTCTAACTTCTCTTCCTCCTCTCTTACAGTATTTCGCGTAGCACGTACCTTAGGAACAGGTACCTCAACAGAACCAGCAACTTTCCTTTTCTTTGAAGGAACTGAGGCTTTAGACTTCTTGGACTTTGGAGTCCTTCTTTTCTTGGGGTTATATGAGTCCCCCAACTTCCTCAGTCTTTCAGCCAAAGTTTCTTCCCCAGAAGAAACGTGTTCATCTATTGCTTTCATCAATTTCTCCAACCCAGCATCAGCTTCCTCAACTCCACTAGTTCCCCCTAAGATTGTGACATCTTCTTCAAGATTTTCAAGAATGGGACCACATATTGCCAGTGTGGTACCATCCTCTCCCGATCCCCTCACATTTACATCTCCCTCGATCTCAAGAGGTTTCTCTTTCCCAGATTTTCTTTGCCTTTTAGGCACTTCAACATCCACCACAGACCCCACCAACACAAATCGTTGATCAACAGTATTTATTTCAGAGATAGCATCAGAATTACCTTTCTCAACACTGGTTGAACCAGGTGCTTCATCTTCATTGGCTGATTTGAATGATTCATTGGACGATTCTAGTTTGGAGCCTTCTTCTGCATGCAATAATTCTTCCAAGAATATGGCTCTTGAACTAGAAGCCACAAATTTGCGTGCAAGAACTTTTACACGATGAGGCTTGGGGGCTGGGGTAGGGTTTGGTGTGGGTTCTGGGATTGTAGGGTGTTCTGGGGTTGTCAACTTTTTTGGAGACTCAGAACTATACACTGAGGGTGAATTTGAGTCTGATTCATAGTTGCCTCCATCATAATCTCTGTTTGGAGATGAATCAGAAGAAGCTGGTGGAGGTGACGACATGATTTTGAATTGTTTAGAGAGAAGAAAGACAGGAGGCAGTAGATATTGTGAGTTGAGTGAGTTGAACAAGGTTCGACTGTTGCTTTATGCACAATGGGTAATGATGGCCTTTTTATAACTTATGGCTGGGGAGATTACAACGGAAGAGTATTAACTCAAGTGGGATACTAATCGATTCAGAATTATCATTGATTAGACATTGAATGGACAGTTACTTTCCCCCTAAAACTAGGCTAATCAAGTGAGATGGGACTTCTTGAAACTGGTTCATTATTTGTGTAAGTACGAGAATTGAATTCGAACCACAAATAGATAGAGTCCTGCTCATGTATGACTTTACTTGAATTAATACATGTATGGAGATGAGAACGTACCTTGTCAGTTATGTGAACCAGCATGGATGAACCAGGTTCATCCAGGTAAAATCCTTTATTTGCCTCAATTTACAAAAATAGAGAAACATCATTAGAAACTAGGGAATCATATTAATACACGACAGAAGAGTATGGCAATAAAGACATAATACTGAGCAATGATTAATTTGATCAAGTACTTAATTTGAATTTTCAAGACAATTTTTTCTCTCTTAATTTTTTCATTTTTTTCAGTTTTTGTTTTTCAATTAGGTAATCTTAATCATCCCTAATTCAAGACTGTTTCTCTCATAATGCTCCCTACTCAGTGCTTTGGTAAATATATCAGCAATTTGACGATCATTAGTACAGAATTCGATTGAGATCATTCCTTTTTCATAGTTGTCCCTCAGAAAATGGTGCCTAACATCTATGTGCTTAGTTCTCTTGTGATGAACCGGGTTCTTCGTCATACTAATTGCACTAGTGTTATCACAGTAAATAGGAATGCATCCCACATCTATACCAAAGTCCAGGAGTTGTTGCTTGATCCAAAGCAACTGGGCACAGCAAGAGGCTGCAGCCACATATTCAGCCTCAGCAGTAGACAGAGCTACTGAATTTTGTTTCTTGGTGGCCCAAGACACAAGGCAAGAGCCCAAGAAGTGGGCCATGCCTGAAGTACTTTTCCTGTCAACCAGGAAACCTGCATAATCAGCATCAGCATATCCTACAAGGTCAAAATTACTACCTTTAGGATACCAAAGGCACAAATCAGTGGTGCCCTTCAGATATCTCAAAATTCTTTTTACTGCAGTGAGGTGGGACTGCTTTGGATTGGCTTGAAACCTAGCACATAGTCCACACTGAACACAATATCAGGTTTACTTGCAGTAAGATAGAGTAGAGACCCAATCATTCCTCTGTATGTCTTCTGATCAACGGATGAACCAGATTCATCCACATCCAATTTTGTAGTTGTGGCTATTGAGGTGTCTATCTCCTTTGAGTCCTCCATTTTGAACTTTTTGAGGAGTTCTTTCACATACTTCTGTTGATGAATCATTGTACCATGTGGAGTTTTCTTGATCTGCAAGCCTAAGAAGAAAGTTAGCTCACTCATCATACTCATTTCAAACTCATTCCCCATTATTGTAGCAAATTCCTTGCTAAGCTTATCAATAGTTGCCCCAAATATGATATCATCAACATATATTTGCACAATCAGAAGATCCTTTCCCTTTTCCTTTAGAAACAAAGTACTATCTATTTTGCCTCGTTTGTACCCATGTTTCAGAAGGAAATGTGACAATCTCTCGTACCAAGCTCTAGGTGCTTGCTTGAGACCATAGAGAGCCTTGTCAAGTTTATATACATGATTAGGTGACACTTTGCTTTCAAATCCAGGAGGTTGTTTTACAAATACATCTTCCTTCAAATAGCCATTAAGAAAGTCACTCTTGACATCCATATGATGGAGAGTGAATTCCATGTGTGCAGCAAATGCTATAAGAAGTCTGATTGCCTCCAATCGTGCCACAGGGGCAAATGTATCATCATAGTCAATTCCTTCTTCTTGGTTGTATCCTTGAACAACCAGTCTTGCCTTATTTCTTGTAACAGTTCCATCCTCATCAAGCTTTTTCCTAAAGACCCACTTGGTGCCAATTACTAATCTGTCTAGTGGCCTGGGTACCNAAAGGTCTCATCATAGTCAATTCCCTCTTCTTGGTTGTATCCTTGAACAACCAGTCTTGCCTTATTTCTTGTAACAGTTCCATCCTCATCAAGCTTTTTCCTAAAGACCCACTTGGTGCCAATTACTAATCTGTCTAGTGGCCTGGGTACCAAGTGCCATACTTGACTCCTCTCAAATTGATTCAGCTCTTCTTGCATGGCAGTTACCCAGTCAGCATCTTGCAGGGCTTCAGCAATGTTCTTTGGTTCAATCAAGGATAGAAATGCATCGAACGCACACAGATTTTTCAAGGAGGATCTAGTTTTGATTCCAGATCTCAAGTCTGTTATGATGTTCTCAAGAGGGTGAGAGTTCTGATATATGTGTGGTTTGAGTACCAGTTGTTCATTTCTGGATTGTTCGATGTTGTCTTGTAGTTGTGGAACAGGATCAGGGCCAGGATTTTCATATAGAGTTCCCCTTGTCGTGTTGCGTGGGGTTGTTGGACCTGGTCCATCACCTGTTCCATCTGCCATAGGTGCTTCAATGTGGTCATTTCTCCTTACCAGTCCAAGCTCCTCGTCTTCTTGTTCCTGTCTCTCAGAAAAAGTGTTAGTTTCATCAAAGACGACATGTACACTTTCTTCTACACACATAGTTCTTTTATTGTATATTTTATAAGCTTTGCTATGTGTTGTGTATCCCAAGAACACTCCCTCATCACTTCTGGGATCAAATTTTCCTAGAGAATCTTTGCCATTATTATGCACATAACACTTGCATCCAAAAGCCCTAAGATGGGATATGTTGGGCTTTCTCCCTTTAAGTAATTCATAGAGAGTTTTCTCTACCAGATGTCTGGTCATGCATCTATTGATAATGTAGCATGCCGTGTTTATTGCTTCTTCCCAGAAGCTGTGAGGTAGTTTGCTTGATAGAAGCATGGTTCTTGCCATGTCTTCAAGAGTTCTGTTTTTCCTTTCAACAACCCCATTTTGCTGTGGGGTTCTAGGAGCAGAAAAATTGTGATTAACACCATGTTCGTCACAGAACTCAGCAAACTTAGCATTCTCAAACTCAGTACCATGGTCAGATCTTATGGATGCTAGTTGATGTCCTAACTGATTTTGAATCTTCTTGACAAATGAGGTGAACATATCAAATGCTTCATCCTTAGATACCAAGAATAAGGTCCAACTGAACCTTGAATAATCATCTACTAGAACCATCACATATCTCTTACCACCTCTGCTTAGAGTTCTCATAGAACCACACAGATCCAGATGAACCAGTTCCAACGTCCTGGTGGTACTGACCATTTTCTTACTTTTGAAAGAAGATCTTACCTGCTTCCCCCTTGCACATGCCTCACAAACTTTGTCTTCCTTGAACTTAATGTTAGGGAGTCCTACCACTAAGTCCTTAGAGACTAGCTTGTTAAGCTGAGTCAGACTTGCATGACCAAGTCTTTTGTGCCACAGGAGGGGATCACTGTCCAACACACTAAGGCAAGTGAGTTCATTGTCAGACAGTGTGGACAAGTCAATGACATAGATATTGTTCATTCTCTTTCCCTGCAAAACAATCTTCTCAGTAAGCAGATTGATCAAAAAACATTTTGTAGAAGTAAAAGAGAAAAGG
>ML272263.1:10260-50419 GCA_005239495.1 Nicotiana undulata | reverse complement strand
TGTTCATCCTTGGCATACATTTTATCCTTTAGTTTTCCTAAGTCTTCTTCTAACATTGCATGAGAGTGATCAACCACCTTTTTACTGGATCCTAGTCTTAACTTTAAGTTTTCAGATTTTAGTTCTAGGATTTCAATTTCGAGTGGATGGACCTGGTTCATCAAGACATCATTTTTCTTTTCAGATTCACTGACCCTTATTTCTAAGTCCATGCATTCTGCTTTTAGCATTGCACACTCTTTAGATAGTAGATCCTTCTCTTTGGTTGTTTCCTCAGAATCATCTATGAATTCAAGTAGCAACTCAGAGAGTTTCTCCTTAGATAAAAACTTTATTTTAGTTTTAAGTCGTGAGATACTTACCTCTGGTTCTTCATAAGTCTCCTCATCAGATACTCCAATTTCCATGAGAGCCTAATCTTCTGTCTCACCATCTTCTGATTCTTCATCTGAACTTTCCCCCCAAGCAGCAACCATAGCCTTTGTAGTGGTTTTCTTGGGTTGGACCAATTCCTTCTTCCTGTTCTTTCTTTCATATCTCTCCTTCCTCCATTCTACTTCCCACTGAGGGCAATTTCTGATGAGATGGTTAGTTTTCCACACTTGTAGCATCCCTCATTAGCTGGCCTTTCTGGTGCCTTTGCCTTGTTGAAGTTTCCTCCCCTAGAGATGCCCTTCTTCCTCATGAGAAAGTTTCTAAATTCTTTGGTGATCATGGCCATCTCATCCTCCTCCATATCTGCTCCTTCAGTGATCCTCAGTGCTAGAATTCTCTCCTTCTTTGGGGCATCCATCTTCAGGGTTTGCCTTCTGAGTTCATAAGCAGTGAAATTTCCAATTAACTCATCTAGTCTAAGGGTTGCCATATTTTTGGATTCCTGGATAGCAGTGATCTTGCTTTCCCAGGAGATAGGCAAAACCCTTGTCAAGATCTTCTCTACCTTGTCTTCTTCAAGTATGATTCTTCCAAGTGACTTGAGTTCATTGGTCAAGGTTGTAAACCTTGTGTACATCTCCTGAATAGTCTCTCCTTCTTTCATAGTGAAGTTTTCATACTGAGAGTATAGTAGTGTACCTCTAGACCTTTTAACTTGAGGTGTTCCTTCATGGGCTACTTGTAGAGTGTCCCAGATTTCCTTGGCTGTTGTGCAGCTTTGGATTCTACTGTATTCATCAGGACCTAGTCCACATACTAGCCACTTCTTGGCCTTGGCATTCTTCTCCCATTTCTTCAAATCTTCAGCCGTGCAGTCAGCCCTAGTCTTAGGTACATCTACACCTTCAGCAGTCTTCTTCATTGTTGCAAGGGGTCCATCAGTGACTATGTCCCATAGTTCATAGTCCTCTCCAATAAGATGGTCCTTCATTCTATTTTTCCACCAAGAATAGTACTGGCCATTGAAGAGTGGTGGCCTTGCGGTTGATTGACCTTCCCAGTTCCCAGGTGGTGCACTCATCCTGATCTTTTCCAAGGTGTTAGCCTTTTCAAGGATAACCTGCTCTGATACCAATTGATGTTTTAGACTTCAATACTACACAATAATATAAGTTAATTGTGCAGTACCCAATTTTCGAGTGCTGTCTAATAAGAAGAACCTGGTTCTTCTTGGTGTACTACTTTCTACTGTTGCGGAATAATAAATCAGTAAAATAAAGACACAGAGATTTTTTACGTGGAAACCACCTGGCTCAAAAGGTGAAAAAATCACGACCTACTCCTCAGTAGGATTTTCTCAAACACTTCACTAAAAACTCTGAGCCAAACGGACTTACAAAATAAACTCTTTTGTAATCCTAGGACTAACTCTAATCCTCTTTGTATCAACTAGCCTCTAGCTAATTTCTACAGATTTCAAGCTAACTCTAACTTGAACAATGTGTACCTATTACAATTGCTTCTATGAAAGCTGAAAAGATACAATGTTAAAACTCCTACTACACATCAACTAGACTCAACACACAGACGATGAAACTGTTTCTTCTAGTTGAACTGTAGCCTTCGCACAATACTTCTGCTTGCAAAATATCCTGGGAACTTTGCTTTTCAGAACTTGATTCACTTTTGTCTTTGTGCGTCGTAAATTTCAGCAGTAATACATTGAGTATTTATAGAGTCAGTTGTTGAGTACATGGTTCAATTCTGATCCAACTCTACCTGGGTATACGAGTTCGACTATGACTCAACTTCCTTCTCGATATCTGTCCTTGCTGAAATCAACTTCAATCTTCTTTATCAGTTTGCAATCTTTTCGTATTATGAGACATCCTTTTAGCTCTTTGCTACTCAGCAATCAGTGATATCTCCTATGCATGAACAATTCTTGTGCCAACTATTCCGTTCATATGTGTGTGCTCTGATGGACCTGGTTCAACTTGTCGATCTTCAAAACCCATTCAGTGACATGGGCCAACAGACTTCAAAGCTCCAAATCACTTGAATTCATTCCATAACATCTATATAGCTCGGAATCAATCCTACAAGCCATAAAACACATAGTTAGTGCAAAAAACTAGCAGTTAAAGCTCAAACTCAATTAAAGTGCAGTAAATTAGAGTGTAATAAGCGACTCAAATTGGCAATTATATCCTATCATCAGTAGACCAGTTGTTACTCCAGACCTAACTCTTAAGAGACCTACTACAAGATTGCAAAATAAGGAGGCTTTTGAGTCTGCTCTTAAGAAAAGCCAAGACAGTCAAAGAATGAGGAAATTGGTGAAAGATGGGAAGGCTGTGCATGAGAAGGTAGTGCATGTTGTCACTGTGGATGATAAAGTGGACGAGGAACCTGATTCCTTGACTCACAAGCGCTCACAAAAGAACTCTCTCTCCAAGTGTAAGAGGAAATCTTCTGTGAGTGTTGAGAGTCTAATCAAAACTGATGATGTTGTCTCTAGTGAAAATTTGGTGGAAGAATTTGGTGATAATATAGTGGAAGAATCTGGTAACAAGGTGGTGGAAGAATTTGGTGATAATATAGTGGAAGAATCTGGTAACAAGGTGGTGGAAGATTTTGGAGATGTGTCTGAGAAAACAATGTCTGTGAAGTCTGTTGAGAAGGGAAATATTTCTTGCAAGTCTGTAAAAAGGAAAGATAATGTTGATGAGGAACCCAGTTCCTCCAAGCAAGCCAAACTTGATGATTCCTAAAGTGTTGGGAAAGAAAATTTGAGAAATCAGAAGGTATTATGGGGCCGTACATTCGCCCCTGACATTTTGGAGATGGCTGGAATGAGGCAATTGGTTGAAATTTGTGAATTTCAACAGTGGACACACTGGTTCACTGGTGTTGCTCCCAAAGTTTATGAGGAGAAAGTACGCAGCTTCTATGCCGACTTCTTCAAAGTTGAGGATGATCATTTCAGCTTGATGGAGAATGAGGTTGACTTTGTGATGGACTCTGCTTTGTTGGGATCTATACTGGGCATGCTTGCGGATGGATTGTCTTCAATTCAAGGTTCCTGCTCTTCAAATTTTAGAAATGCTATTGTAAAGGACAAAGCAGTCCAACAGGGGGAACGGGTACACAAGAAGGCTCTCCTTCCAGTATACCAATTGTTGTTTGAGATGGTGAATAATGTGTTGCTTCCCCGTGCTGAGAGAAGATCCATTACCTCCAGAGCCGTCATGGTTCTCATGTAAGCGCTGGATGGCTTCACTACTATTAACCTGCCTGGGATTATGATCGAATACATGCAGAAAGTGGAAGAGTTCAAAGATGGTAACCATAGGCTGCCTTATGGGTTCCTTCTCACAAAGGTTTTTGAGTTCTTCAAGGCCTCTCTTGGACAAGCTAAGGTGGGAACTCGAAAGCAAACCTTCTCCAAGACTACTCTCGAAGAATGTGAGTGCATTGATATTGGAGGAGTTGGAAGCACTTCTACCATTTCTCAATTGATCAACGCTCAGAATAATTCTACGGAGGAGATCAGGAAGTTAAAACCAAGGACTTCTACTCTTGAGGATCAGCTCAGTCAGCTTCAGGAGGCACCTGGTTCTAGTAGTTCTCAACGCTCAGAGATTGCCCGTCTGACTAAGGAGTATGCTGAGCTCAAGAAACAAGTGGAGGACCTGAAAGAAAGACTGCTTAATGAGCAAATGTCAGCGAACGATTGAATGGATCTAGTCCTCAAAACCCTTGCCTCCTCCTCTAAGCCCTCTTCCTCCAGTGCTCCCTAAACAGTGTCCCCTCCAGTGTCAAGTTTTAACTTTTAAGTGTCCGTCTTTTGTGGTTGGTGCTTGTTTCTTTTTTGTTTTGAATTGTGGATGGTTGCTGGCAACATTGAAACTGCTCCATGTATTAAATTGTGTAAAACTTAGATGTTGAAGCACACGCCCTTTCTTTAGATTTCCATAAGACCTTCCCCCTCTTGAAAATTGACTAATCAAACAAAGGGGTTAACTTTTTTTTATGAAGAATAATGACGAGCTTACGTCAGTCTGAATTTTGAATGACTAAGAAACTACTAAGCTCCCGCCCACCTCTAACGTACCCACCCCTTCGAAGAGGTACCTTCCCTTTTAATTTAGAGAATAACTCAAAATTGACTCCTCTCGATTCTAATTGTTTAATGAAAGCTTTTCCCTTTTTGTTGTGTATACATTGCTCTTATATATCTGTCTTCTATTATGATTGTGTGCACACATGTGGCATGATTTAACCATACTGGACTTCTTTTTGCTTTGACTTGGTTTTGTTCTTTTTATGATGCCAAAAGGGGGAAGAATAATTGATTGAGGGGGAACAGATTCAGTGGGAATTCAGAGATAAGAGTTGCCATTTCTGGTTCTTCGTGGGAATTGCAATTATAAGTTTTTCATCATCAAAAAGGGAGAAATTGATAGGTTTTAAGTACCTTATTATATGTTTTGATGATCTAACAAACTTCATGTCAAGAACCAGATAAGAAACCTGATGCACATCTGGTACACATTCTCAAGCATGTGGAAATAACAAGACTTAAGCTAGAGATGTTCGTCAGTACTTCAGAAGTTAAAGAATCAACAACGGGAACAGATGGACATCAGTTCCACTAGTGATCGTATCAGTTAACTCTCCAACAACTGGAAAGTGGCTGCCTGCACACGCAACAGTACAACACAGTGCAACAGTCAACTTCATTGGGAATGATCTTGTATCCAAGTGCTTACATCATTCAAGTGATGTCATCAATGTTATATTAACATTAAACCAAAGACAAAACATCACTTGAACACTTAGAGAATTTATTCAAGTACTCCCACAATGATTGATCATCCAGCAAACGATTCTCAAGTGCATCAAGAACAAAGAACAACACTGCTACGGACCAGCTCCCCATATTGTGTTATTATATGTCCTTGGTTGAGTTGCACCTTTGTAAAAGTCCTTTACTTGTAATTCCTACTTAGCTTAGTTATAAGCACTATATAGGAAACCCTTTGCAAATCATAAACGCCTGCGTTTGTGTCTTGGCTAGAGTTAGTCGAGTTGTAAAGTATTTGTAATAGAGTTATTACAAAGTGGCTTGTAATAGGATTTTTACAAGTTAGTGAGATATTAAGAGGTTAATTCCTACGTCACAATAGGTTGTAATCTAAAAGTTTTCTCAGTAGTGAAGTTGAAATCCTACAAGGGTAGGTCGTGGTTTTTAATTCCTTGAGTTGGAAATTTTTCACGTAAAAACTCTTAGTGTCATTTACTTACTGCAGTGTGTGTGCTCTGTAGAAACTAATAGAGAACCTGGTTCTCTATATAGTTTTGTGGACCCTCGAATTCTATCACCAACCATACTAATTTCACTCAATTCTAACTCCGAATCGATGTTCAAAACTCAAAAATTCACTTTAGGAAAATTTAGACAAAAAACCCATAACTGCCTATAATCAAATCCAATACCAGCAATTTACCTCATACCAACTAGAACCATGTTCCAAACCCTCACAACGATGCAATAAACATGAAGATCCCATGACCATTCACTCGAATCAATAAGCCACATATAATGCCACCTTGGCACATACCTCGCAAGCTAAAACCCAATAAGCACATCGTCAATATGACTGAATCTGCAGAGAAACACATGAGAGAACTATCAAAGAAGCCCGACATGCACAACTCCCTATCGGTGTCATACTACGAATCGATTCTACAAGGAAGAATTAAATCATATGAACTAATCACAAGGATCTCATCCTACTATAACTCCACCGCGGCACGTAGCTCGGTTCAAACATATCAAACCACATGAAAACACGAGGATCCCATCCTCAGTTCTGAATCACAAGTAGAATATACATCAAATCAATTGAAACCTTCTGCTAATTCAATTCCGTGAAACAAAACCACAACATGTAACAAATGATCCAGAAATCACATCAAAACCTATCGTAATGAGTAACAAAAACTCACTTCTAGTATCATAGCTCTCAATAGTGAACTAAACAAAGGATAGACATGGGCTGCCATTAAAGAATCTCCCAACAAGGGTAAACACAGAACTAGAGTATAGAACCACGAAACTCGCCCATTGTGAAGCAAGATAGGAGGACTCACCCCGATAAGCAGAACCGAATCAAAATAAGAATGATGCTCTTGTATAACAAAATGAAACCATACCTGTAACAAAATGAAACCATACCTACAGGCATGGTTTCTTGTAATGAGTTCGTGCTGGATAACTGGAATAATCGATGTAGAAACCCCGCGTCGGTGATGCACTAAAAGATGACTGCCCAAGCTCTCTGCCTTGCGACTCAAGGAAACGAACACCACATTGGCCTTACCGAGACGATATAGAATGGTAATATCATAGTCCTTAAGAAACTCTAACCACCTCCGTTGCCGCAAGTTAAGATCCTTTTGTTTTAACAGATATTGTAGAATCTGACAATCGGTGTATACCTTGGGACACCGTACAAATAGTGCCGCCAAATCTTCAAGGCATGAACAATAACTGCTAACTCAAGGTGACGAATGGGTACACATGCTATATGTGGTATTCGACCAATTTTGGTTATCTAAACTCTTTCTATGCCTTTAATTGAATTGTCTTGACGTGTTATATCTCTCATTATTAATCTACTCTTACATGCTCTATTTGACGTTGTTAGCACTTATTGTACCTATTACTTGTTATTTTTCCCATGTATGCTTGAGTTGAAGTTATTGCCTTCCTTATTTCTTATTACCTCTTAATTGTTGAGTCCCTTCCATGATTATGTGCCTATTTGCTATTTGTCTTAGCTGTTTTACTTGCACACCTTAGTTGTCACGTGCTTTACTTGTCCTGATGTTTTTGTAATATTGTAGTGTATTCATACCCTTTGATTTTAGAAATTCTTATAAATTGAAGTCAATCGGAGTTGCTTTGGTATGGATCAGATTAGTTTTGGAATTCGGTAGTTCATAAGTTTGAGCAAGATTTGACTTTGGTATTATTGGACATTAATTGGTGTTCCGAGACTTAGGATATGTATATATAGTTGAATTGAACGTGTGTGCAAAATTTGAAAGTAATGCGAAATGTTTAAGTGTGATTCAGACACATTTTTTTGAAAGAATGAATATTTAAAAACTTAAGTAAAAATTCTATTCAGTTTGAGTCTCGATTGTTCATTGTGATGTTCCCGTGGGTGTTTTGAGACTTGGGATAGGTTTAAATAATGTGTTTGTACTATCGGTATTGGGACATTGTATCATGTTTAGATTGTTGACTTATTATAGAAACTTATGTTTCATGCTTAATAGTTATTTGGTTAAAAATCTATTATTTAATCAACAAGTGTTAGGCTTACCTAGTCTATCACAATATCCTACAGAAGGAAATTGGAGTCGTGACACTAGCCCCTAGCACCCCCTACCCCCTAATTTATATTTTTTAACCTCTAAGTTTGTTCAAATACACTATACCGCTATTTTAAAACTATAAATACCCCATTTCAGTTTTCACACAAAACTTTCATTTCTCTCTAATTCTCTATCTCTGTCTATCTCTAATTTCAATTAACGTTCTAGCTCTCATATTAATTTTCGCATTATTTTTGTTATACTTTTGTTGCTATTTGTTGTAATATTAATGATTTATTATTAAAAATGACTCCTATACTGATAAAAAAGGCGTGTAATAGATTGACTAAGGGTAATTCTAAGGAGGGAGGGTCCTCGTTTTGAAACAAATCCTGACCAGTCCAAGTTTAGGCGTTACATACATGAAACATATAATCCTGATTTTCAAGGTTTTCCTAGAACATCTGTTAGAAATAATGTTTGTGATTATGATGGAAATGAATTTTCGTGAAAAAATACCAATTGAAGTGGAGAGTTTCTTCAAACAACAAGGGGCTGGGTCAACTATTCAATCAAATGATATTGATCATGTCTCTCATCTCTTCTCGAGATACGAGTGGGCTATTTCTTTGCAAAATTACCATCCATTAATAGCAATAGAACTTTTCGCAAAGTTTCCTCCCGTGATATGAGTTACTACTCCTTGATCACTTACATAGTCCAAAATATCTGACTGCATTTTTCAACTAAAATGGAATATTACTACGGAAATTGCATTGCACATCCAGAATAGTCCTAAGAAGACATGATCCTCCCCGGTCCACAGAGACAAAATGTAGGACTGGTGCCAACTATTCATCAGGCTCACTAAGTCGGGATCACTAACTAATACTAATATAATATAATATTCTAATATATCTAATATAATGGAAAATACTAATATAATAGAAATAAATTGTCTTTTCTGTATACTTTCCCCGATCCAAAGGTTCTTTCTTGATCTAGCTACAAGAATGGGGCAGTAGGGAAAGATAAAATGTGGAACCTAATAGAAATTACTAGTTTTAAGATCTAGTTGGACAAAAAAAAAACATTTTTTCAAGACCTTTTCTGAAGTTGAAAAACTAATACTTCAAATCTTTGTTGCGGAGTCGATAAATTATACGCCCTTTGGTTGAATCATAAGGACTTACTTCAATTTTGACTCTATCTCCTTACAGTATCCGTATAAAACTCTGCCGGATCTTTCCTGAAATATAATTTATAATAAGATCTAAACGAACCCAGAACAGATCGTTGGGAAGATATTTAGTAATTAAAGCTTGATGACTCCATTTTGGTTCTTAAAGTCCACTTGAGGTATCAACTAATAAGAAAGATATTAGAGCCGTACCAAATATGCCCCTAGAAAGATCAGAAGTAGTCAGAGCTGTAATTGTGCAGACTTGTAAAGAACTCAAATGTGAAAACGGGATGATAATACGATATAATGACGATGCTGCAGTTGTTATAGATCAATAAGGAAATCCAAAAGGAACTCTAATTTTTTAATCGCCAGGGAATTGAGAGAATTAAATTTTACTATAATAGTTTCATTAGATTTTGTTTTTTTCCAATGTTCAATATTTATATTAGCAACAATGTATCGAGCAAATATAATTCATTATGATAAATGAAGTGGATCTATTTAGTTTTATTTTATATTTTAAATTAATTCGAAAATGTGAATGTAGTTTTTGAGATTTCTTCCTTTGATGGTTTTTGGTTGTCTTGTCTAATCTCTTTATTTCTTTTTCTTCGGATCGGATCCATGGCCTTCCAAAAATAATACAAGAAGACGACAATGCCTATAGTGAAATACTATCTACCGGAGAAAGTAGGGATGCAGAATAACAAGTGCTATCAATTTCAAGCAAAGAACCAAGAGAAGTTATTAAAAACTTCCGTAAATATAATTTTATTTTAATAAGTATTGAATTTTTTTTATCTATTAAAGTTTGTTTGTACTTAAATATAATTTTTTTATTTTTAATTTAAAATTACCCCTAAGTACTGGACTTCACCCTTAGTACGGGTAGGGATACTAGTAGATACTAGTAAAAGTTCCCTTACCCTGTACCCTTAAAACCCTTTAAGAAAAGTACCCTTAAGGAATTGTCACGACCCGAAATTCCACTAGGTCGTGATGGCACCTAACCCTAATGATAGGTAAGAACATGATAACTAAAATGATGGTTTATTCATAACAAGAAAAAAATGATTGAATTTTATACAACATTCCAAGGACTGGCAGTATAAGTCACAAACGACTATGAGTAATATCATAAATTCGGTTTGAGAAAAGATACCTCATCTATTTGAAATTTACATAAACGAAAATATAAATCCTAAATTACCATGAACAAATGGTAGTTTATATATGGAGTGCTTCTACGTCTTCAATACTAGGCTCCGTCCTCCACGTCTACGCAACTCCAAAATCTGCACGCAAGGTGCAGAAGTTTAGTATGAGTACAAACGACTAACTCAATAAATATATTGATTAATCTCGGTGAAGTAGTAGCAAGATTTTTAGGTAAAAAAATATACTCACTAACATAACCGTGCAAATAGATTTGTAATAGAAACAATATTAGGGATAATAGAAAAGAGTAAAAGAATAAATATGCGAAGCAGAAAATGATTACTAAGAAATCACGATATGTTTTCCTGTATCATAACCAAACCTTTTCTTAAAGCGATAACCACCAAACAACATAGTAAATTCACGAATCTTTATAGTATGAGGAATGTGTTCAAGATATTAGGTCAATTGGAACGACAACACCCTTCGTGCATTTATCTCATCCTCATCAAATATATGAATGTATGTAACATCAATTGGCACGGCAACACCCTTTGTGCATTTATCTCATCCTCACCAAATATATGTATAACAATACCAATCAGTTAAAATAAATGCCAATAACAACAAGTACGAAGTAGAGAGTCCACAGAAAACAACAATAAAAAAGTTAGAAGCATATAAAAAATGGTAACAGACGGGGATGAGGCACACAAGTAGCACATCAAGTAAGATAAAACATAGATTTCAACAACTAGTGAGGTAAACGGTTTAAGTGAAATCACATTAAACGAGAAAAATGCTATAAAGACCCGGTCGGTCGTTACGTAGAATCTGCATTATATTTACTGTTATTGCCTTGTCATAGGTTGGTTATACTGTTTATGATATGTTAGAGTCGGTTGGCTCGGGTTCAAAATGGTTGTAGTGAGAATTGAGTCATTTAGTCTCTAAAAGTAGCTTTATAGTTAGAAAAGTCAACTGAGAGTTGACTTATTGGTAAACGACCTCGGAATGCGTGTTTTATGATTCAGATAGATTCGTTAGGTGATTTGGGACTTAGGAGTGTGTTCGGAATATTTTTGTGATGTTCGGTGTAGAATTAGGCTTGATTGGCGAAAGTTAGTTTTTGGTGATTTCTGGTCGGTAGTGGAAAATAGTCTATCGGGGTCGGAATGGAATTTTGGAAGTTGGAACAGGTTTGTAATGTCATTTTGGATATGTGTGCAAAATTTCAGGTCAATCAGATGTGTTTTGGTTAGTTTCGGCATCGTTGGTGGTATTTAGAAATTTCAATGTTCATAGGCTTGAATTCGAGGTGATTTTGGTGTTTTGATGTTGTTTTTGGTATTTCGAAGGCTCGACTAAGTTCGAATGATATTATGGGATATGTTGGTAGGTTTGGTTGAGGTCATGGGGGCCTCGGGGTTGATTTTGGATGGTTAACAGGCAATTTCGGGCCTTAGAGAATTGCTGGTTTTTCTGGTGTTTCTACCGAAGGATTTTATCCTATGCGTTCGCGGAGGGGGGCTCGCGTTTGCATAGGGGATTTTACCCTATCATATTAGAGCACGCTAGTATGATGACCGACACTTGTTAGTTCTTCAGTAGAGGGTCCGTCGAGGTGATGCCAACGATGTGACTATTGGTGACGACGGAGTTATGAGGATGTAGGGCTGTATTTGCGTGCCCAATGTGGATGGGCTTCGAGAGTTTATATTAGCAGAGGCCCACAACTCACGGTATTCCATCCATCCAGGTGTTGCGAAGATGTACCAGGATCTGAGACAACAGTACTGGTGGAGGCGGATGAAGAGAGATATTGTTGAGTATGTAGCACGGTGTCTCAACTGCCAGCAGGTCAAGTATGAGCACTAGAGACCAGGTGGATTACTTTAGAGGTTAGATATTCCGGAGTGGAAGTGGGAGCGGATCACTATGGATTTTGTAGTTGGGCTTCCACGGACTTCGAAGGGTTTTGATGCTATTTGGGTCATTGTGGATAGACTGACCAAGTACGCGCACTTAATTCCTGTCAGTACTACTTATACTTCAGAGCGGTTAGCTGGTATCTACATCAGGGAGATTGTCCGATTGCATGGAGTTCCGGTTTCTATCATTTCTGACAGAGGTACTCAATTCACGTCTCAGGTTTGGAGGGTTGTGCAGAGAGGTATGTGTACTCAGGTAGAGTTGAGCACTGCATTTCATCCTCAGACCGACGGGAAGTCGGAGCGGACTATTCAGATTTTAGAGGACATGTTGCGTGCCTGTGTGATTGATTTTTGGGGTTCGTGGGATTAGTTTCTGCCACTCGCGGAGTTTGCATATAATAATAGCTACAAGTCCAGTATTCAGATGGCCCCGTATGAGGCTTTATATGGCAGGAGGTGTAGATCTCCGGTTGGTTGGTTCAAGCCCGGTGAGGCTAGGCTATTGGGCATAGATTTGATTCAGGATGCGTTGGAGAAGGTGAAGTTGATTCAGGAGCGACTTCACACGGTGCAGTCTCGGAAGAAGAGTTATGCAGACCGGAAGGTCCGGGATGTGTATTTTATGGAAGGTGATAAGGTACTGCTGAAGGTATCACCATGAAGGGTGTTATGAGGTTTGGGAAGAGAGGAAAGCTGAGTCCTCAGTTTATTGGTCCCTTTGAGGTACTTCAGAAGAGTGGAGAGGTGGCTTATAAACTTGCCTTGCCACCCAGCTTGTCGAGTGTTCATCCGGTATTTCATGTGTCGATGCTCTGGAAATATGTTGGTGACCCGTCTCATATTTAGACTTCAACACAGTTCAGCTCGAGGGTGATATGTCATATGAGGTAGAGCCAATGGCAATTTTGGATCGTCAGGTCAGAAAGTTGAGGTCCAAGGATACAGCTTCGGTAATGGTACAATGGAGAGGTCATCCAGTGGAGAAGGCTACTTGGGAGACTGACCAGGAGATGCAGAGCAGGTATCCTCACCTGTTTGAGACTCCAGGTATGTTTCCAGACCCGTTCGAGGACGAACGTTTGTTTAAGAGGGGGAGAATATAACGACCCCGTCGGTCGTTACGTAGAATCTGCATTATATTTACTGTTATTGCCTTGTCATAGGTTGGTTATACTGCTTATGATGTGTTAGAGTCGGTTGGCTCAGGTTCAGAATGGTTGTAGTGAGAATTGAGTCATTTAGTCTCTAAAAATAGCTTTATAGTTGGAAAAGTCAACTGAGAGTTGACTTATTGGTAAACGACCTCAGAATGCGGATTTTATGGTTCAGATAGTTTCGTTCGATGATTTGGGACTTAGGAGTGTGTTTGGAATATTTTTGTGATGTCCGATGTAGAATTAGGCTTGAATTGGCGAAAGTTAGTTTTTGGTGATTTCCGGTCGGCAGTTGAAAATAGGCTATTGGGGTCAGAATGGAATTTTGGAAGTTGAAAAAGGTTCGTAATGTCATTTTGGATATGTGTGCAAAATTTCATGTCAATCGGATGTGGTTTGGTTAGTTTCGGCATCGTTGGTGGACTTTAGAAATTTCAAAGTTCATAGGCTTGAATGCGAGGTGATTTTGGTGTTTTGATGTTGTTTTTGGTGTTTCGAAGGCTCGACTAAGTTCGAATGATGTTATGGGATATGTTGGTAGGTTTTGTTGAGGTCCCGGGGGCGTAATGATGTAATGATGAGTTGGCGTACCCATCATCACTCCCTGCACCCCTGTGTGCAGATTCAGGTACTGGTTCGGAGCAGTAGTCGCCCGAGTTGTTGTCATCAGCGTTTGGGATTTCGAGGTAGCTGTCCAGCGTCCACAACTTCTCCATTTCCCTTACTTATTTAGTCTTAGTATTTCATTCCTAGACATTGGTTATGACATTAGTAGAGTTATATTTTATTCTTAGATACTCGTGATCGGTTGACTCCAGTCTTGAGGGATTAGTTTAGACTGTGGAATTATATTATTGATGCTTAAAGACTTAAAGAAATTAATTTATACTCTGTTTGCTGGTTATAATTAAATTTTGAGGAATTATATTAAAACAAATGTGTAGTTATGTGATGGTTGGCTAGCTTAGTTCCACGATAGGCGCCATCACGACCTGTTAGGATTTGGGGTCGTGACAAATGCATAGATGCACATATAACAAACAAGAAGGTAGACATGAGCGTAACAATAAGTAACAAATAGAAGTCACAGATAGAACAATAGAAAATAAGGAAAAAGGCAAAGATGTGACAACCACAAGCATCATAGAAAATATAGGTGCAACAGTAACAACTCAGGGTTAAGGCATAAATGTATACACAAGGAAAAGATATCACAATATAATGCATATCTCTCGTCCTCGCCTGCACGGAAACACCCTTCGTTCCATGAACACATGATAATATAAAAACTATGGCACGGTATCACCCATCGTGCTTTTACTCTCGTCCTCACATGATATTGTAAATGCAATGACACGACATCACCCATCATGCTTCATGATAATGAAAATGAAATGGAACGACATTATCCTTCGTGCATAATAATGTATATGAAATGACACGGCATCACCCTTAGTGCTTTACACTCTTCCTTACATTATAATATACTATATAACAATGGCACGACATCACCCTTCGTGTTTTACACTCTTTCTCACCAAATATATATATATATATATATATATATATATATATATATATATATATATATATATATATATACATCAACAACAAGCAAGGTAGGAAGTACGGATAACATCAAGAAGAGTGGTTAAGCAAAACACACCACGTGAATGAGAATCACAACTCTTGCACAATCAAACAATTCAATAGACTTCAAGAACCACATTGCTCAAGTATCTCAACAAGTCTCAAAAGAGATCTTCAAATCAAGTATGGATCACAAGTATCTCAAGAATAACGGTCGTAGAAAAGTAGTCGTAATTAGGTATAATGATGACCAAATTTAGTACATCAACAATTTCACAAAATGCTTGCCAAATTTAATCAAGTTATAATAAGTTGAATCATGGTTTCTAGAATTGAAATTCATATTCATATCATTATAGAAGTGAAGTAAAACATGAGGCAAGAAATTCACATAGTCCAACAAGGCACAAAGAATCGTATAATCGCCCCCGAGCATGGATAACCTTGGCACATGCATATATGCTTGTTACCTCGCATATGCATCACCCCCACATGTAGCAAACAATATCAATTAGTAGGAAAAATTCTTCCAACAAAGCTAGGCAAGACACTTACCTCAAAGAAGCTAAATCAATACTCTAAGAATCCCTTCCCGCGTGAAACAACATCTGGACGGTTCAAATCTAGCCAAAATAAATTAATATCATAAATAAAAGACATAGAAGATGATTCTGAATAATAAGCTTCGATCTTTAGTTGAAATCAAAAAGTCAAACCAAAAAGTCAACCCCGAGCTCGCACCCTGAAATCCGACAAACCTCACAAATGTCGAACACCCATTCCAGTACGAGTCCAACCATATCAATTTCATCCAATTCCGACCTTAAATAGACCTTCAAATCATCAATTTATGTTTTAAAAAAGTTTTTACTAGAATCTCCAATTTCTTCAATTTGATTCATCAAACAATCACTAAATTCAAGGTTGGAATCATGAAATATAGACAAATTCGAGTCAAAATACTTACCACAATCCATATTATGAAAATCTCCTGCAAAATCGCCCAAATTCGAGCTCCAATACCTTGTGAGAAAAAGTGACTGATTCAGAACAAGTAAAAAAATAATGCAGGAACTGTTCCAACTTGATTTAGATCCCAGATGATCCCGAAACTCACATTTGATAAGCTCAATATAATCTTTACGAGATTACACCCAAGTTAACCTTTTGAATAACCCAATTCGGCCTTAAAATGAGAGAGATGATGTTTTGAACTTTTAAAGGAAGTTTGAAAATTTCAGGGACATAAATGGCATTTTCGTAATTATTTACATCAGAAAAAAAAATCTAGCAATAAGAAAATCTTCATTTTAGCACCAAAAACTCATTTGGAACCTCCCGGACACAAACCATATATGCATTTCAATCATAAAATATACTACAAATCTGCTCGCACACTCAAAACACCAAAGAGAAGTCATCTTGACCCGATATTGATCATGGTCAAACTCCATATCCTTAACGTAACTAGTTTCTCAACCAATGATCCAAAACACACCCGAGTTCCTCGGAACCCTATCCAAATACATTATCCAAAGCCTCAAAACACCCACGGAAATATCACAACAAAGAATCGAGGCTCAAACCAAATAGAATTTCTCTTAAGTTGTTAAATCGTCATTCTTTCAAAAGAGTATTCGAATCACACTTAAATACTTCAGATTACTTTCAATCTTTGCACAAAAGTTCAATTCAACTATAATCTACCTATCCAAAGTCTCGGAACACCAATTGGAGTCCAATAACATCAAAGTCAGATCTTGGTCAAACTTATGAACTCTTAAGTTCTTCAAAATGCCAACTTTCGACATAGTGTTGAATCCTTCTACGAACCTCCAAAACCGAATCTGAACATACATGAAAATCCAAAATCATCATACGATATTATCGGAACCATAAAAACTTGATTCCGATTCCATTTACCCAAAAATCAAACCTCGGCCAACTCTTCCAAACTTAAAGCTTCCAAATCGGGAGTCATTCTTCCAAATTATCGTCGAACTACTTGGAAATTAAAAATCGACCATACATGAGAGTCATAAATACATCATATGAAGCTATTCAAAGTCTCAACCATTTAAAAGGACACTAAAGCTCAAAATGACCAATCGTGCCGTTATAGGAACCTTCCTCTTACCCTTACCGTCCTCGTACCCTTAACCGTTTAGAACCAGTACCCTCCCCTTAGACAGCCCTAGTAGTATGTTATTACATTTGAAGTTGAAGATGATTAAGTTTCAGTTAAAGAGGACTGCACTGCACACGTGCAACACGTTAATAAAATTTTAAGGCGAGTGTTTTATGTCTTATGCATGAGACTTTTAAATGACAATTAGGTTACCAATATAAGGAAGAATATTCCATGTATTAGAATTTGTTTCGTTAAAAATTACATTTATCTCTGTTTTACTAATTCTTATACTACAATCCCTGCATAATTTTTGTGTTACGTATATAATGTATTTACTCTTCGTTTATACGTAACTTACTCTTCGTTTATACGTAACTTTTTATGTTACTAATATAGAGGAGACTCAGAACACTTTATAGTCGCGATAGGGTTGCACCAGGGATCAAATATTTGTCCATCGTTATTTGCCTTGGCAATAGATGTACTGACATGTCATATTCAAGGGAGGTGTTATGGTGCATGTTATTTACTGATAACATAGTACTGATTGACAAAACGCGAGACGAAGTTAACGCGAAGTTGGAGGTTTGGAGACAGAACTTAGAGTCGAAAGGTTTCAAGTTGAGCCAGACCAAAACAGAATACTTGGAGTGCAAGTTCAATACCGTGACTCACGAAGGGAACGTGGACGTGATACACAAATCATCCCCAAAAGAGGAAGTCTCTGTTGGGGTTTAAGCAATTAATGATTTATTAATGC
Source organism: Nicotiana undulata (assembly GCA_005239495.1). Classification (NCBI taxonomy): domain Eukaryota; kingdom Viridiplantae; phylum Streptophyta; class Magnoliopsida; order Solanales; family Solanaceae; genus Nicotiana; species Nicotiana undulata. The sequence goes on along the minus strand of ML272263.1, from coordinate 32,739 downwards.
TTAAAATAGGGTGAATGAGAAATGGAGGGGAAAATAAAATATTTGAGTAATATTTGAGTTTCCCTCCTTGATTGTCCCACATGGGAAGAGGAAAAGGTTTTTGATGGGTATATAAGCAATTGCTCTTCTTCTAGATCTTAAAGAGTTGAGAAGAAGGCAAGCCTCGCGCCGTCGTCGTCGTAGCTCGCTCAGCTCGGCCTCGGATTCAGATTTGGATTTGAATTTGGTCAAATGATCGATTGATTAATTTTTGGACCAAATTTATTTGTTAATAGTAAATATTAATAGAAATGTTATTAAATATTTGTTAATAACAAAATATTAATATTAAAATAAATATTAATATTAAATCCATTTCAGTTATCCAATATTTAGTTTCATGTTTTGTAACAGAAAATTAACTACCCTTCAATTTTTCCTCTTTATTGTTGAGTAAATAGACAACTATGTCATGACATTTATTCTATGGCCGTTTTGCAGAAACAAGCATTCTGAAGAGTTGCACCTCTTCAAATTTCAGCCCAACTTTGGCTATAAATACAAGTCCATTCTCTCAGATTTTACATACTAATTTATGAGTTCTCCTCCTTCTTTCTGCATACTTTTAACTTCAAAAAAAGCAACAGTAAGTGTGATTTGCTACCGAACTTTGAGTTCNAGAGTTGCACCTCTTCAGATTTCAGCCCAACTTTGGCTATAAATACAAGTCCATTCTCTCAGATTTTACATACTAATTTCTGAGTTCTCCTCCTTCTTTCTGCATACTTTCATCTTCAAAGAAAGCAAGTAAGTGTGATTTGCTACCGAACTTTGAGTTCGCTGAAACACTGGGGTTTGAAGTACCACTACACCAGTGTGAAATTCGTTCTATCCTGGGAGGAAATAATCCATAACCTTGGGTACTAGGAGGGGATTAAATTCCTTAAGGAAACACTGTGAATTCAGTGGGCTCGAATTGGTTTTGTTATTTCATTTACATTCTATTTATGTTATTTAATATTCTCCAGAATTGTTTACAAATACAGATTACTAACAAGCTTAAGGAATTTAATATATTTTCTGTATTTGTTTTATATTCACTGTTTCTGAAGAGAAAAACCTTTGTGGATTTTGGAGATTAAAATCTACGTGATTTTAACGTTTGTGTCATTCTTTTACAAAAATGACGAATGACAATGGAAACCAAGTTGTTCTGATGGTAACTGCCAATGCCTCAACGAGCTGAACAACACCGGCAACATTGGCACCGGCTGAGAAACCCAAAAAATTTTCTGGGCTTGATTTCAAGCGCTGGCAGCAAAAGATGTTCTTCTACTTGACTACTCTAAGTCTCCAGAAGTTCATCAAGGAAGATGTTCATGTGCTGTCCGATGAAACTCCAGAGACTGAACGCTTTATCTTGATTGAGGCGTGGAAGCATTCAGGGTTTTTGTGCAAGAATTATATTCTAAGAGGGCTGGAGGATGCTTTGTATAACGTCTACAGTGGCGTGGAAACGTCAAAAGAATTGTGGAGTGCGCTTGAAAAGAAATACAAAACTGAAGATGCCGGGTTGAAGAAGTTTGTTGCTGCAAAGTTTTTGGACTACAAGATGGTAGATAGCAAGTCTGTTATTACCCAAGTCCAGGAATTGCAAGTGATTATTCACGATCTCCTTGCTGAAGGTATAAGTAGAATTAATACTAATATTGGGAGTATTAATTTTATTATGTTTATAATAGAATTTTCATTGAAGGTCTTGTCACCAATGAAGTATTCCAAGTAGCAGCAATGATTGAGAAGTTGCCTCCGTTGTGGAAGGACTTCAAAAATTATTTGAAATACAAACGCAAGGAGATGTCCCTTGAAGATCTCATTGTTCGGTTGAGAATCGAAGAGGACAATAAAGCTGATGACAAGAGAGGCAATGGAAATTCCACAATAATGGGAGCAAATATTGTTGAAGATAACAAAAAGAGGAAGAAGGCTTCTGGACCAAAATACAACCCAAGCAAGAAGCGGTTCAGTGGAAATTGCTACAACTGTGGGAAAATCGGACACAAATCTACGGAGTGTCGTGTTCCGAAGAAAGACAAGAAGATTGGTCAATCAAACATGGTTGAAAAGCATGATGATGTTGATGACTTGTGTGCCATGCTTTTCGAATGCAACTTGGTGGGCAATCCTAAAGAGTGGTGGTTTGATTGTGGAGCCACTCGCCATGTTTGTGCTGTTAGAGAAGCTTTTGCTACTTATGCTCCTGTTGGACCCGATGAGACGATTTCTATGGGAAATGCTTCAAAGGCGAAGATTGAAGGATGTGGGAAGATATTTCTCAAAATGACTTCCGGCAAAGTGATAACTTTGAACAACGTCCTTCATGTTCCCGAGATTAGGAAGAGTTTAGTCTCTACTGGACTTCTTGTTAAGAATGGCTTTAAATGTGTATTTGTATCCGATAAGGTGTAATAAGTAAGACCGAGATGTTTGTAGGAAAAAGGTTATCTTACCGAGGTCCTTTTCAAACTTAATGTAATGGTTGTTGAAAGCAATAATAAAATTTCAGCTTCGTCTTACTTACTTGAGTCAAATGAATTATGGCATGTACGTTTGGGTCATGTCAATTATAAAACCTTGCGAAAAATGATTAATTTGGAAGTATTGCCTAAGTTTGAATGCGACAAATCAAAATGTCAAGTATGTGTGGAATCTAAGTTTGTTAAACATCCTTATAAGTCAGTTGAAAGGAATTCAAATCCTTTAGACTTAATTCACACAGATATCTGTGACATGAAGTCAATACCATCTCGCGGTGGAAAGAAGTATTTCATAACTTTTATTGACTATGTACTCGATATCTGCTATATTTACTTACTTAATAGTAAAGATGAAGCAATAGACGCATTCAAGCAATACAAAAGTGAAGTTGAAACGCAACTTAACAAGAAAATAAAAATGATAAGAAGTGATAGGGGTGGTGAATATGAATCTCCTTTTGAAGAAATATGTTTAGAATATGGAATTATTCATCAAACAACGGCCCCATACACGCCCCAATCCAATGGGATTGCGGAAAGAAAGAATCGTACTTTAAAGGAGATGATGAACGCGTTGTTGATAAGTTCTGGTTTGCCACAGAACTTGTGGGGGGAAGCCATTCTTACGGCTAATCGAATATTAAATCGAGTGCCCCATAGCAAAACACAATCCATTCCATATGAAAAATGGAAAGGAAGGAAGCCCAACTTATTATTTTAAAGTGTGGGGGTGTTTGAAAAAAGTGCAAGTTCCTAAACCCAAAAGGGTAAAAAAATAGGAACAAAAACCGTTGATTGTGTTTTCATAGGATATGCGACTAATAGTAAAGCATATCGATTTCTGGTTCATAAATCAGAAAATCCCGACATTCATAATACTACGGTTATAAAATCAGATAATGCTGAGTTCTTTGAAAATATATATCCATATAAAAAGGAATGTGAGTCGATTGGTGAAGGATCTAAACGACATCGGGAAGAAACAAAAGAAAGTACACTTAATCAGGAGGATCCAAGACGTAGTAAACGTCTACATCATTTGGATTCATTTGGACCAGATTTTGTGACTTTCTTATTGGAAAATGAGCCTCAAACATTTAAAGAAGCTATGTCTTCTTCGGAATCATTGTTTTGGAAAGAGGCAGTCAATAGTGAAATAGAATCCATATTGAACAACCATACATGGGAATTGGTTGATCTTCCTCCTGGAAATAAACCGTTGGGTTCTAAANCTGGGAATTAAGATCCATAAAACTTCTCAAGGTCTGGCATTGTCACAATCTCATTATATTAAGACAGTACTTGAAAAATTCAAGCACTTGGGCTTTAAAGTTGCAAAGACTCCAATTGACGTGAATCCTGCATTAGCAAACAAGAAAGGCCAAAGCATATCACAATTGGATTATGCTCGTTTGTTAGGATGTTTAATGTACATCATGAATTGTACACGACCAGATATAGCTTGTGCTATAAGTAAATTGAGTCGATATACGAGCAATCCAGGTCAATCTCATTGGATGGCCATGAAACGAGTTTTGGGGTATTTAGTACATACCCAGGACTTTGCCTTGCACTATAGTAAATATCCTGCAGTCATTGAGGGATACTGTGATGCAAACTGGATCACCGGATCAACTGATTCCAAGTCCACAAGTGGATATATATTCACTATTGGTGGAGGAGCGGTATCTTGGAAGTCGTCCAAACAAACTTGTATTGCCCGCTCTACAATGGAGGCTGAGTTCATAGCCTTAGATAAAGCCGATGAAGAAGCTGAATGGCTCCGGAATTTCTTGAAAGATATTCCATTTTGGCCCAAAACATGGCACCAATATGCATACATCGCGATAGTACAAGCGGCAATTGGAAGGGCAGGGAGCGTTATGTATAACGGTAAATCTCGTCATATACGAAGAAGACATAAAACCGTTAGGCAATTACTCTCTAGAGGAATTATCACGATTGACTATGTAAAGTCAAGTGATAATGTGTCGGATCCACTTACAAAAGGCCTAACTAGAGAGGTAGTTGAGAAATCATCAAGGGGAATGGGACTATGGCCGAGAACAAGTCATAGCGGCGGTAACTCTACCTAGAAGACCGGAGATCCCAAGATCTAAGTTCAAGGAGATCAAACAAAGTCATTAATGACGATTCAACATTGTCAACTAAACTTTTGGTCCATTCTCGTGATGAGACAATGTTCAGTATCAAGGATAAAGCATTAAGGCTTTTTAATGATTTCTAAATTTGATACGGGGTACATCAAATAGTGTATCTATGGGATGACACGTTTAGGAATCACCTATGTAAGTGTGAAGTGTTAGCCGCTTCAAGGAGAATTTTGCAAGGCCAATTCTCTATGCACTTATGAAACCAGGCGGTGTTCATGGCTGAAACGAACACAACAATGAGAACCAAAGACGGTTAAGGATTGGTTGTGTGACTTGTGGTTGTCTAGGTATACACCAAAGTTCGACGGTTCAAAGATATCAAATCTACCGATTGATCGAGTATATCCGACATAAGTTCACTACGGAAAGTTCAAAGGGAAACCTACTTATCCATATGCAATTAATCCTTGCTTGCGAATCACACAGTTTTTCATGCATACTTCCGTGATATAGCCATTCCCCATTCATGTGGGGGATTGTTGGGGTTTTAAGCTATTAATGGTTTATTAATGCTTNCTTGATTGTCCCACATGGGAAGAGGAAAAGGTTTTTGATGGGTATATAAGCAATTGCTCTTCTTCTAGCTCTTAAAGAGTTGAGAAGAAGGCAAGGCTCGCGCCGTTGTCGTCGTTGTCGCTCGGCTCGGCCTCGGCTTCGGATTTGGATTTGAATTTGGTCAAATGATCGATCGATTGATTAATTTTTGGACCAAATTTATTTGTTAATAGTAAATATTAACAGAAATGTTATTAAATATTTGTTTTAATAACAAAATATTAATATTAAAATAAATATTAATATTAAATCCATTTCAGTTATTATCCAGAATTTAGTTTTCTGTTTTGTAACAGAAAATTAACTACCCTTCAATTTTCCCTCTTTATTATTGAGTAAATAGCCAATTATGTCATGGCATTTACTTTATGGGCGTTTTTGCAAAAACAGCCATTATGGAGAGTTGCACCTCTTCAGATTTCAGCCCAACTTTGGCTATAAATACAAGTCCATTCTCTCAGATTTTACATACTAATTTCTGAGTTCTCCTCCTTCTTTCTGCATACTTTCATCTTCAAAGAAAGCAAGTAAGTGTGATTTGCTACCGAACTTTGAGTTCGCTGAAACACTGGGGTTTGAAGTACCACTACACCAGTGTGTAATTCGTTCTATCCTGGGTGAAAATAATCCATAACCTTGTGTACTAGGAGGGGATTAAATTCCTTAAGGAAACACTGTGAATTCAGTGGGCTCGAATTGTGACAATAGGTGAATTAGACTATATTTTCGCCCCTAATGAACCATACTTTATTATGTTTTTAATGTGAATATTGATAACAAATGCTCTGATTAGTGTTTTTTGTGCTCCGCAGGATATATTCGATGAGAGGATATACTTTGGAGCTATTTGGAGTCAATTAAGGGAGTTCGAGGCCAATCGAGTGGAACCAGTGAGGAAAGCACAAGAGAAAGGGCCAAAAATTACTGGGACATGGTCCACCGCGACCGCGGTTGGGGTGCGGTGGAGAAATAACTGAAGCAGAAAATGAAGCAGCCCACCGCGGTCGCGCCGCGTTCCTGCTGCGACCGCGGGCGACATCTGACAGGCCTGGAAAATTGAAGGAATTAAGTGCAAAACACGGGATTAATTTGCCAAACCCTATTTAAACTATGTAAATCCGCCCAAGAGAGGGACATCATTATTTTTATGCTCAAGTAGGAGGCAAGACTCATTGTGAGAAGACAAGAAATAATTAGAGTTTTATATTTTTTTCTTCTTTTTATCTTTATTTTGAGTATTATGAATTATCTTGGGTTTTTGTTGTTCTTGAGCATGAGTAGCTAAATTCTCTATTCTAAGGTTGTTGGTGGAAGCCGTTGGGGATGAACTTTTTGAGATATTAATATAGTTTTGTTTGGTTTTCAATCTCTATTTGTTTAACTACGTTCTTGTTGTAGTTGATTGAAGGGCCCTCAATTAGCTGTTCCTATTTATTATGTATCTACTTGAGAGAGAGTGCATATTTAGGTGGTTGTTTGAACAACACCACTCCCGGAGTATAGGCGAGAGTCATAACCGAGGGTTTAGAGGTTGGATTAGAAATAATGATACCTCGGGTGCAATCCAAAGTGAACGGTAATGCAATATAGCTAGCGTAACTTGAGAAAGTGCGTCTAGTAAATTATCATAATTACTTGAGAGAGATTTATGATAAGTAGAGTGTTCATGATTGATAGAGACAATTAAATCAAAACTATAGGAAGTACACAAGAAGGAAGTTCACCAACGGGGGAAACCATAAACTTAGACCTTTATTATAATTATTTACACCCCATTGTTAGTTAATCTTTAGTTTTTATATTTTCGTTCAGCTGTAGTAGTATAAAAACAACACCAAGTGATATTCACAAAGTTTGAGAAAGTTGAATATTGAGAATTGGTAATCTAACAACAACAATTGATACGTTGATTCCCTGTGGGATTCGACTCTGGGCATAATACCCCGGATTATATTTGCAATGCCCGCTTAGTCTTTTATTAGACATAGTTGAGTGTGATCAAATTTTGGCGCCGTTGCCGGGGAATTAACAGTATTATCAGTTGTAGTTGGAGGAAATTCGAAAATTCTTAAGTATAGTCGATTTTCTTTGATTTCATACATATATTGAATTTCTAACGTTTGTTGAATCGGTGGCTCAGGTGCATGCCTAGAAACAACTCGAGAACTGGTGAAGTATTTGAAGCATTGCCAGACCCCGAAAACGTTTTCAGGGCCTTGAACAGGGCCAATCGAAGAAGCAAACAACAACCACATATTGAACACAAAGAACCAGACATGGCAGAGCTGAACGACAGAAACAACCTTAATGTTGGGGATGGCAGGGATGGTGTGGTCGACCTACTGCAAGGATTTCAGCGCCTCAGGTACCCATTGTACCTGAGGTGCCATTATACGACTGGGCACAACCCACAACTGACAACTTGGCAACCGCGATTTTGGTCCCTCAGATTGAAGCAGAGTCTTTCCAGATTACAAACAATATGTTGCATCTGTTGCAGAATAAGGGGCTATTTTTGGGGTCATATGTTGAGGACCCCCAGCAACATTTAAAGAACTTTCTGTCTATCTGCAAGATCCAGAGGCAGCCGAATGTTACCCCGGAGGCATTAAGACTGTTATTGTTTCCGTTCTCGGTGACAGGAGTTGCTCAAACTTGGCTCAACTCCCTCCCTATCAACTCTATTGCAACATGTGAGGAGTTGGTCAAGCAATTTCTAAATAAATTACATCCACCAAACAAGACAACACAGCAAATTGATGAGATCATAAGCTTCAGACAGAAGCCCATTGAGACACTGCAGGAGACATGAGAACGGTTTAAAGGGATGCTGGTTATCTGTCCTCACCACGGTATTCCTGAGAAAATGTTGGGACAACGATTCTATATGGGTCTGGATGATGGTGTAAAAGCCAATGTCGATGCTTCAACTGGTGGAGCATTCCTTAGCAAGACATGGAGAGAGGGCCAGATTTTACTTGATACAATGGCACAGAATTTAGGGTGGACAACCAGGGGTGCTCCAATTACCCCAGTTGTTCACTCAGTGCCATTAGATCCGTCCAACACCATGGCTGAGAACATGGCGACTTTGATGACACAGATGAGTATTCTTACGAAGAAGGTAGATACGGGGATAAAGCAGTAGGTTCATATTGTGGATACTACAAATGGGGGCTTATGTACATCTTGCATTAGTCAGCCAATTGGTAATAAGTGGAATGCATATTGTGATCACCCTTCTTACCCAGAAAACATGAATTATGTGTCAAACTATGGAGGCCAAAGACAAGGGGGACATAACTGGGGTCAGCAAGTTCAACCGTATAGACCACCTCATCAGCAGCAGAACAATGGAAACATGGGTTCCATGAGACCTCATGGTAATGTGGCACCTTATCAAAGTCCACAAGGGTATAACAATCACAATCAGCAATAAGCATATCACCCCCCTCAGCAACAACATGGGGGGAGGCAAGAAGATGGGTTTTCCAGGCTTGAAGCAATGATGCAACAGGTGATTGGGTCAACTGCCAAAATCAGTGAAAGAGTAGATGCACATGATTCAGCTATTAAAAATATTGAAGTGCAGCTGGGCCAGATTTCAATGGCAGTGAACAATCGTCCTCTTGGGACGTTACCTGCAAACACTCAGGTGAATCCTAAGGACCAGGGCCCTAAGCAGCTGATGGTAGTGAGTCTCCGCAATGGTAGGGAATTAGACTTGGAGCAAGAGTTGGCTCGTGAAAGAAGGCAAGCAGAGACACTAGTTCCACTGCCAATCGAAATTGATGATTCCACAACCTTGACCAAGGTAACAGTGCAAACTGATGAAGGAGAACCTAGTAGGTAGAGTGAGGCTGAGAAAGAAGTGGAGATAACCCCAGAGCCAGTAGTTGAGGTAGTAATTGAGAAGGAAAAATCCCAGATCACTGGGAAGAAGAGACCGCCAGCGCCATTCCCTCAAAGGCTGGCAAAATACCAAAAAGATGAGCAGTACAAAAAGTTCTTGGATATGCTGAAGCAGATACATGTAAACATTCCTCTGATTGATGCTCTGAAAGAAATGTCTGGGTATGCAAAGATGATGAAGGACTTGATGTCCCGAAAGTTTGATTTCCAAGACTTGGCGACTGTGACCCTTACTCAGACTTGCAGTGTTGTGGTAACACGACCTATTGCAGAAAAGTTGTCTGATCCAGGGAGTTTTACAATTCCCTGCACCATTGGCAATTTCGCTTTTGCCAAAGCTCTGTGTGATTTAGGGGCCAGTATTAATCTCATGCCCCTGGCCATTTATAAGAGATTGGGTATTGGTAGAGCCAGACCAACTTCCATGTTGCTGCAGCTAGCTGATAGGACGGTGAATAGACCGTCGGGTATTCTGGATGATGTTTTGGTGCAGGTGGGGAAGTTTGTGTTCCCTGCTGATTTTGTGATACTAGACTGCCATGTGGATGAGGAAATTCCCATAATCTTGGGAAGGCCATTTTTGGCCACAGGCAGAGCTCTCATTGATTGTGAGATTGGGGAGCTCAAGATGAGGCTTAATGATGAAGAAATCACATTCAACGTGCAGAAATCCACGAGGCGACCGAGTGAGTTCGCCAACTGTTCTTTAATTGATGCTGTGGATGTGATAGTGGAGGAAGATGATTCGTCCTTGACTATTGAGGACTCCCTCACTGCATGTTTAATGAACTTGGATGATGTAAATGGTGAGGAATTGGCAGAGTGGGTGTTAGCACTTGACGGTAAAGAGGTCTGGCCGAGGGCTCTCGAGTTCGAGCCATTGCACTTGGAGAAAAGAGAGATCCCGCCAGCCAAGACCTATATGGAAGAACCACCCAAACTAGAGTTGAAACCATTACCAGCTCATCTCAGGTACGCATTTCTAGGCCCTAATTCAACGCTACCTGTTATTATCTCATCCAGTTTATTATATGTGCAGGAGAATCAGTTGTTACAGGTATCTCAGAGTGCAAGATTGCCATTGGTTGGACCATCGCAGATATCAAAGGGATCAGCCCAGCATATTGCATGCACAAGATTCTCCTGGAAGAGGGGCACAGACCTTCCAGGGAACACCAGAGGCGCTTGAACCCAAATATGAAGGAAGTGGTGAAGAAGGAAATCATCAAGTGGTTAGATGCGGGAATCATTTTCCTCATCTTTGACAGCCGTTGGGTTAGCCCAGAGCAATGTGTCCCAAAGAAGAGTGGCATGACGGTGGTAAAGAATGACAAAAATGAGTTGATATCTACAAGAACCGTCACGGGCTGGAGAATATGCATGGATTACAGAAAGCTGAATCTTGCCACCCAAAAAGACCACTTCCCACTTCCCTTCATTGACCAAATGCTCGACAGGCTTGCAGGGAGGTCTCACTTTTGTTTCCTGGACGGGTATTCGGGGTACAACCAGATTTCAATTGCCCCGGAAGATAGGGAAAAGACCTCCTTCACATGCCCCTATGGGGTGTTTGCCTTCAGGAGGATGCCATTTGGCCTCTGCAATGCACCTGCCACATTCCAACGGTGCATGATGGCCATATTCTCAGACATGGTGGAAGATATCATGGAGGTATTCATGGATGATTTCTCAGTAGTGGGAAATTCATTCGATAAGTGCCTAGCAAATTTAACCTGTGTCCTAAAGAGGTGCATCGAGACGAATCTTGTGCTTAATTGGCAGAAGTGCCATTTCATGGTACAAGAAGGCATCGTCTTGGGGAACTTGGTGTCGAGTAAAGGAATTGAGGTGGACAAAGCTAAAGTCGATGTGATCGAAAAACTTCCACCTCCCACATCGATCAAAGCTATTCGTAGCTTCCTTGGGCACGCCAGGTTCTACCGGCGATTAATCAAGGACTTCTCCAAGATCGCCAACCCCCCCTCTGTAAGTTGCTTGAAAAAGATAACCCCTTTGTGTTTTCTGATGATTGTAGGGTGGCGTTTGAGGAGCTGAAAAAGAGGCTAGTCACAACACCAATTATCGTTGCCACCAAATGGGAGCAACTGTTTGAACTCATGTGTGATGCTAGTGACTACGCATTGGGAGCCGTGTTGGGTCAGTGCAAAGATAAAACAATGCACCTAATTTACTACGCAAGTAGAACTTTGAGTGGAGCTCAGCTGAATTACAGGGTGACCGAGAAGGAGATGTTGGCAGTGGTGTTCGCCTTTGATAAGTTCAGGTCTTACTTGATCGGGTTGAAGGTGATCGTGTTCACCGATCACGCAGCCATCAGATACTTGGTTGATAAGAAAGAGTCTAATTCGCGCCTAATTCGTTGGGTGTTGCTTCTTCAAGAATTTGACTTGGAGATTCGTGACCGCAAGGGCACGGAGAACCAAGTCGTTGATCATCTGTCATGTCTTGAAGGTGCTGAGAATGCGATTGAATCTGAGGATATTCTGGAAACCTTTCCAGATGAGCAGCTGCTAGCCACGAGCGTGGAATATGTGCCATGGTATGCAGACATTGCAAACTACCTGGCGAGCGGTATCGAACCCTATGAACTCTCATCTGTCCAAAAGAGACGCTTTTATCACGATTCCCGCAATTACTATTGGGATGAACCTCATTTATTTAGAATATGTATTGATAACATGATCCGGAGGTGTGTCCCCGAGATAGAACAATTTGCTATTTTGCAGGCTTGTCACGCTCACCATATGGAGGACATTTTGGAGGAGTTCGGACAGCAACTAAGGTGTTAGAGGTTGGTTTCTACTGGCCGACCGTGTTCAAAGATGCTCACCAATGGGTGAAGGGCTGTAATGAGTTCCAAAGGACGGGGAACATATCATGTCGACATGAAATGCCCATGAACCCAATACAAGAAGTGGAGGTGTTTGATGTTTGGGGAATCGACTTCATGGGTCCTTTTGTCAGCTCCTATGACAATAAATACATTCTTGTTGCTGTAGACTACATGTCCAAATGGGTGGAAGCTGCAGCGTTCCCCACCAATGATGCTAGAGTGGTGGTGGGGTTCTTGAAAAAAACATATTCACCCGATTCGGGATCCCAAGAGCCATCATTAGTGACGGAGGCACGCACTTCTGCAATCGTGTCTTCGAGAAGTTTCTAGCCTAGTATGATGTGCGCCACAAGGTGGCAACCCCTTATCACCCCCAAACGAGTGGGCAGGTTAAGGTGTCAAACCGTGAAATCAAGAGTGTGCTGACCAAAATAGTAAACGCCACAAGAACTGATTGGGTGAAGAAACTTGATGACGCACTCTAGGCCTATAAGACTGCATTTAAAACACCAATAGGTATGTCTCCGTACAAATTGGTATTTGGTAAGGCATGTCACCTGCCTGTAGAGTTAGAACATCGAGCCTGGTGGGCATTAAAGCAGTTAAACTTGGATATTGATGTTGCGGGTGAAAATCAAGTAACAGAGCTGCATGAGTTGGAGGAAATCCGATATAAAGAATTTGAAAGCACAAGGTTATACAAGGAGATAATGAAGAGGTTGCACGACAAAAATATCGTGGACCGAAATTTCAAACCCGGAGACAAAGTGTTGCTCTAAAATTCAAGGTTGAGATTGTTTACGGGTAAGCTTAAGTCCCGATGGTTTGGACCATTCAAAGTTATCACAGTGTTTCCCTCTGGTGCTGTGGAGATTTCTACTGAAGATGGGTCCAATGCCTTCAAGATTAATGGACAAAGATTAAAGTTGTATGTGGGGATGAATGAGATCAAGGAGTTGTCTGTGGTGCATCTATATGAGCCACAGAGGTTGAGCGAGCCTTAAATATGCTCATTCTGTGTCGTTCCGCGACATTAAATCAGGCGCTTCATGGTAGGCAACCCATTGATTGTTATACTCATCGTGCCGCGACGTTAAATCAAGCGTTGTGTGGGAGGCAACCCATGATTTTAGTGTTTCTCTTTTGATTGTGTTGTAATTGATTCACAAATGTTTAACAAGTTTTTGAGTGTGCAGGACAAGCTTGGAGGTGTGTTGAGCGAAATACGGGGTCATAAAACAACTCTGGTAAGGTAAACATATGTGGAAAACACACACGAGCATAGGCCACCACGACCACGGAGGATCGCGGCGCGACCGCGGTGACAACTGGAGCTTCAGTACTCTTCTCGTACGCCCGTCACCGTGGCCGCGGCGAACCGCGGCACGACCGCAGCCAAAGTAGACCTCTCTGAATCTCGCGCGACCGCAGAGGATCGTGGCGCGACCGCGGTGAATAAACAGCTCCCTGAACCTCGTGCGACTGCGGCGAACCGCGGCGCGACCGCGGTGATTTCTCACTTCTCTGAATCTCCCGCGACCGTGACGGACCGCGGGGAAAACACAACTCTCTGAATCCACCGCGGCCGCGATCGACTGCGGCGGGCTATTTTTCGCCCAGGTAAGTCACTTTCTAATTAATTTTTTTTCTCTTTCTTTTAATCTATTTAATTTCTTCCCCCTTTTTTTCTCTAATACCCACTCGTTTCCCCCTATTTCCCCTCTTCTAAAACCTACCCCCAAATCCCCTCCTCTTCCCCAACAAAAGACCCACGAATTCCCACAGTAACCTCCCCCCTCACAACCATGTTCTCTTTCCCTTTACCCCCACATCCCACGCCACTCTATCTCTTTCTCTCTCCCTATTCCTAACCTCCATTTTTTTCCCCCACATCTTTACTAAAGTAAGTCTCTCTTTCTCTCTTATTCTTTGTATTTTTGCTTTTAGTTTTCTATTTTGTAGTAGATCTTTGTTGTATTGTTGTGTAATGGTGGTTCTACACCACCTCTTACTTGTTTTTGGTGGGTGTGTCCACCTTTAGTTTGATGTTGGTTGGTTGGTTCTTGTTTGACAATGGTGGAAGAATTTTGAGTGGTTGGGACGTGATTGGTACTTGGTTGTGTTACAAGTTTGGGGAAAGTTAGTAGAGATGGGGCCAATGTATGCTTGTTACCAATTATGCCCACATAGTGTTTGTAAAGTGACCCCATTGAGCAAATATTTGGGCATTTTGACCTTCGGGGTGGTGAAGTCTGAGTAACCACCTGATAGGCACATCTCTTGGGCACTCTCTGATCCTTCTTATAACAGGTACCATGGCCCACTCACAAAAAAGACGAAACACAGAGGGCACTAGTCGGTTTGACTCAACCCGATTTGTGTCAAACGCTGCGGAGGACCGGTATGAGGCTAAGTCCGCAAGGAAGATTGTCCACGAGGTGCCAATTGACAGGGCTGCTTTACAGCATGAGAGCCCAGAAATGTTCGCCGAAATTCGGAGGCGCCAGTTGGAGATATTCTTCGAAGAACCTGAGGAGGCCAATATTCTAATGGTCCGAGAATTCTATGCAAACTGCCCGGAGCATGTGAACCGGGTAGTCATTGTACGGAGAACAAGGGTGAATGCCTCACTAGAGGCCATCTGGCGGGTTTACAAGATTCCGACCTTCTCTGAGGATGTTGATCATTACCAGTTCCTGCATACACCACCGGTCAACTGGCCCATGCTCGTGCAGTCAATTTTTGTGGGAGGGGAGCCCACATGGGTCAAAGAAGGCATCACGCTGAAATCTAATTCCTTCACCTGGGAGGCCAAGTGTTGGTTCATAGTTATCTGTAGCCGCCTGCTACCCACTAGAAACACCACCGATGTCAACCCCCCACGGGCGGTGATGGTTTGGTGCTTTGTCAACAGAGTGGACTTTGATATCGCTTGGGTGCTCCATGATGAGATGTTCATCCGATCGCCAGAGGTAATGAAAGCGTTCTATTTCCCCTCCCTAGTTACCAGGCTGTGCCGGATAGCCAATGTCCCTGAGCATCATCCCATTGACGGCAAATTGGCAAAGAAGGCCCCGTTCAGAGCGGGAAAAATTAATGTGGGTAAAGAGCACACGGTGCCTCTAGCTGTTGATGACGAGGATGAGGTTATTCCTGATGATGCACCACCTCGGAGGTCCCATGATGGGGCAGGTGCCTCTCGACCTCGGCAGGTTCCCAGGGTGTCGACCTTAGAGGAGGATGTGGTCGTCTTGCGCACCTCGGTAGCTGACCTCAACGTCAGGATGGATGCAATGTCCACCCACCAGGCTAAATCTGAGAAGAAGATAATGGCGTGGTTTCGTGCGCTAGGGAGGGCCTGCAATGTTGACCCGACCATCATTTCTGATGACGAGTGATCACCAGGGAAGTCTCCTTACCCCTCTCTGCTTTTATTGTTGATTGATATGGGGACATGCCAAAGTTTTTAAGTGTGGGGGTGGGGGACAAATTTTGTTGTTGTATATGTGTGGATAGTTTGTCTCTTGTGTTGATTTTGTATATGTGAATTGGTTGTTTTCAATTTGTCTTGGCCCGAAGACGGACACCTTCCGACGGGTCTCTTGAGGGCACTAAGTCGAAGTAAAAAAAACCCCCAAAAAATGTAGTGGACTCTTCCTGATGACGGACTACTTAGGAAGTTTTCTTGAGGGAAGTTAGTCCAAAGAAAACACCAAAAAGATTTTTTTTTCTTTTTAGGTAGTGTAGTAACTCCCCCTTGGTTTTTCTTTTGACCACGGTTCTTTTCCAAGGGTTTAGCTTGAACCGGGTATAGTTAGATTTTTTTTCTTTTTTAAGTTGTTAGGACTCTCTTGGGCATGGAACTGAATGGCAAGAATGCAGCCCTTAATGTGTTACACCTGAACACCAAAGATCCTAGGGTGTGACGCTTATGCTCTTTTGTTGACTCGTGTAGAATGACTTAATTTTGCATATTGTAACTAACTTGAATACTCTTTGGAGTGTTTTGATGAACCAATTCGGATTGGATTATGTGCCATGTGCGTGTGAGTTATTTTTGCATCATATTTTGTGTCTTCATTTGATACCTAGAACTTGCCCTGTGTGTGTACAAAACGAAATAGAAGTCTGTTCAGTCTTAGAAAGGATATAGACATTTGTTTGTGAAGCCAGACATAAATGTATATCCACCTGAAAGCAATTGACCATAGTTAACCCCTTTGAGCTTATAAGCCTGTTTCTTTAATAACCACATAACGAACCATACCCAGTTGTTCGAATAGCATGTCTGTTTGAACCCTATACCTCCCATGAGCACGTGAATTATTAGCAAATGTGTAAAAGTCAAAGTGTTAGGTGGTGGTTTGGTTTGAAAAGACAAAAATAGAAGGAATAGGATGAAAGGTGCAAAAGTGTGAAAGAAATAAAATGCAAAAGTGAAGGCCACTTCGAAAAAAAGAAAGAAAAAAGAAAGAGGACAATAATTAAATGCAGTCCTTGATGATTAGTGGCATAGAAAAGAAAGTTGCACCTAAAAAGAGTGGGTAATTATGAAGCAAAGTGTGGTAAAAGTTCTGGCCAACCATGAAAATGGGCTGAATGTTAATGTAATTGTATTAAAAGTTCTTAGGGAGGTTAGTCACTATAACCAAATGTATCCTACCCGTCCCTTAGCCTACATTACAACTAAATAAAGACCTATTGATCTTAGACTGAATAGACTCAATTAGTAGAGTATTACACTACGGGCAAGCCTATGGCGTGTCAGTGAGGCATATGAATGTTCTTTTTGAGAGTGATTGAATTCTTTCTATTTAAAGTTCCTGTTGTTCTTAATACTATCTTTTGTGGAACTACTCTCAATTATGTGATGTGAGGGCACGTGATTCATGAAGAAAAGGTAAGTCTTGACCTCTGTATAGAGTACTTTGAGGAAGTAAGAATGTGGCATGGCATATAGAGTCATCACTTGAGGCATAAATGTTACACAACTAGGTGCAATGTTTGTGAAATGTCATGGTGTGACACTGTAGGGTAATGCTTGAGAAGATTAGGCCTTTAGAGTATGGTTTTGTTGCTCGAGGACGAGAAAAGGTTTAAGTGTGGGGTGTTGATAATAGGTGAATTAGACTATATTTTCGCCCCTAATGAACCATACTTTATTATGTTTTTAATGTGAATATTGATAACAAATGCACTGATTAGTATTTTTTGTGCTCTGCAGGATATATTCGATGAGAGGAGATACTTTGGAGCTATTTGAAGTCAATTAAGGGAGTTCGAGGCCAATCGAGTGGAACCCGTGAGGAAAGCACAAGAGAAAGGGCCAAAAATTACTGGGACATGGTCCACCGCGACCGCGGTTAGGGCGCGATGGAGAAATTACTGAAGCAGAAAATGAAGTAGCCCACCGTGGTCGCGCCACGTTCCTGCCGCGACCGCGGGCGACATCTTACAGGCCTGGAAAATTGAAGGACTTAAGTGCAAAACACGAGATTAATTTGCCAAACCCTATTTAAACTATGTAAATCCGCCCAAGAGAGGGACGTCATTATTTTTAGGCTCAAGTAGGAGACAAGAATCATTGTGGGAAGACAAGAAATCATTAGAGTTTAATATTTTTTTCTTCTTTTCATATTTATTTTGAGTATTATGAATTATCTTGGGTTTTTGTTGTTCTTGAGCATGAGTATCTAAATTCTCTATTCTAAGGTTGTTGGTGGAACCCATTGAGGATGAACTTGTTGAAATATTAATATAGTTTTGTTTGGTTTTCAATCTCTATTTGTTTAACTACGTTCTTGTTGTAGTTGATTGAAGGGCCCTCAATTAGCTGTTCCTATTTATTATGTATCTACTTGAGAGAGAGTGCATATTCAGGTAGTTGTTTGAACAACACCACTCCCGGAGTATAGGCAAGAGTCATAACCGAGGGTTTAGAGGTTGGATTAGAAATAACGATACCTCGGGTGCAATCCAAAGTGAACCGTAATGCAATATAGATAGCGTAACTTGGGAAAGTGCGTCTAGTAAATTATCATAATTAATTGAGAGAGATTTATGATAACTAGAGTGTTCATGATTGATAGAGACAATTAAATCAAAACTATAGGAAGTACACAAGAAGGAAGTTCACCAACGGAGGAAACCATAACCTTAGACCTTTATTATAATTGTTTACACCCCGTTATTAGTTAATCTTTAGTTTTTATATTTTCGTTCAGCTTTAGTAGTATAAAAACAACACCAAGTGATATTCACAACGTTTGAGAAAGTTGACTATTGAGAATTGGTAATCTAACAACAACAGTTGATACGTTGATTCCCTGTGGGATTCGACTCTGGGCATAATACCCCGGGTTATATTTACAACGTCCGCTTAGTCTTTTATTAGACATAGTTGAGCGTAATCAAATTGCATTTGTTATTTCATTTACATTTCTGTTTATGTTATTTAATATTCTCCAGAATTGTTTTACAAATACAGATTACTAATAGTCTCAAGTATCTTGGGTCTATAATCTTAGGTTATAGGGAGATTGACGAAGATATCACACTGTATTGGAGCAGGGTAGATGAAATAGAGGCTCGTTGGGTATTTTATGTGATAAAATGTGCCATAAAGACTTAAAAGTAAGTTCTACAGATGGTGGTCAAATCGACTATGTTATATGAGGCGGAGTGTTGGTCAATCAAGAACTTCCAAATCAAGAAAATAAAAGCAGCAGAAATGAGAATGTTGAGATGGATGTTTGGGCAAACCACGAGAGATAAGATTAGGAATGAAGACGCGGGACAAGGTGGGAGTGGCCAACATGGTGGACAATATACGGTAAGTCATGAGGCTGAGATGATAGGGGCATGTGAAAAGGAGATGCACAAATGCACCACTGAGGAGGTGCGAGAAGTTGGCCATAGGTCCGAGGAGAGATATAAGTATACCTAAGAAATATTGGAGAGAGGTGATTAGGCTAAATACGGTGCAACTTCAGATCACCGAGGACATGACCCTTGATAGGAAGGTGTTGAGGTTGAGCATTAGGGTAGAAGGTTAGTAGGTAGTCGAGTGTATCTCTTTTCCATTCCTGTAGTATTAAGTATTATTCTCATATTTTCTTATATTTAGATCTTTACTACTACTACGTGTTGTTTCATTAGCTTCGATTCCCTTATCAAATTATTTTGTTGTTGTCACTGCTTGTTGTTATTGTTTCCTTTTTTTTATCTTTCCTTGAATATCTATTGGAAACAATCTCTTTACCTTCACAATAGATATAGTCTGCGTACACACTACTCTCCCCAGATTCCATTTGTGGAGTTGCACTGAATTTGTTATTGGTGTTATTGTTATATTAATCTTTCTTCTCATTGTAAACGAGACAAATAAACTAATTAGACGTTAATTTTGGTAATTCAGTGTACTTAAAGGCCTACTCTTTCAACTCCATTTCGTAAAGTGAGCGAATTAGAATTGGAGCTCTAAACGAAGAAAACCTAACTAGCTCCTTCGCAATGTTATTCATATGAACGATGAATTGGACAAAGTTCTATGTGTTAGTATTAGGGCAAGTGTATTCATAAAAAGAAAGGATCAGCGATCAATAATTTTCTTGATAATTCTTAGACATACAATTATAAATTTGCTTAACAATGTTTTGGACATCATAGCTAAAAAGGAAGATAATAGCTTATCTTTCTAAGGGTGCTTATTAGTTTGAAGGGAAAAAAATTCTGAATACAAGCCACACTAAGCGATATACTTTATATAATATGTTTACGTGTTTCACTTTGATTGCTCGTTATGTTTGCCAGTGGAACCTTTTTCTGATTATCCTCACTTTGATAGAACGTTTTCCCTTAAATTTTAGTAATAAAAACATATAATCAACTCCATCAAGAAGCATTCTGCTTCCTTTTACGTCCTGAATTCAGTGTTACATAATTGAATATGTAAGGTTTGAAAATTGGCATAGATATAATAGAAATATTTAAAAGCATTAAGTCTAATAAACAGGCTGATGCTCTTACAGACTTCATTTTGTTTGTTTCTTCTTTTAAAATACAAAACTTGGGCCACAAATGATTTACATAATCGAATTCAATGAAATAATTTATATCCAACACCTTCTTCAGGATCTTAATATATATTTAAACTCTGTTTCGAAAAGAATAATATTTTATTGAATTGTAATGATCAAAGAGTTTTTTACTTGAACTCAAACATGATTCTCAACCTTTTTGAAGTAAAACATATATACTCGGAAATTACATAAGAAAATAATCTCTTTTTTTTGGTGAAAAGAGAGATTTTATTTAATGCACTAGATAGGTGCAATATAGTACATTACATTGTTCTCCCATTGGGAGCAGAAACATCCATACTAATACTAGAACTATTACAGCCAAAAGATATAAGTAGAGTTTCCGAACATAGCCAAATTATTTAAAATAATAATATTAGTAATAGTGATGCCTTCCTTGTTTATATTAAAAAATATGTAAATGTATGAAAAATTATAGTAAAAGAAAACTAGTTGACTCGTTAAATGATAACATGTCTTATAATAGACAAAGGAATTATTGTTATATGAGACATGCTGTAATATATTTTGCACAGTAAGAGAAAATTTTACAGCATGCTATCTCGCATAACAAACATAAGTTAATTACGTAAGATTATTTTTTCGGTTTTTAATTATGTGAGACATTATAGTAAAAACTCTTGTTTATAATTACTAACTCAACTTATATTGATTTTTGACCAATCAATTCAAAGTTTCCTATTGGTTGACATATGTAAGCTTACTTCAGCATTGAGGTCTCAATATTGTAATATGGCAACAGATGAATAATGTACTTCCATTATTTATTTTAAAAAAAGGAAGAAGAAAAAGGAAATTGAAGTGAATAACTGAAAGGATGAGTATAATAAATAAAGCTGAGTACGTAATTAAGGAGGGGCGCTTAGCGCTCCCTTCCGAAAGGACTTTAAACTAAATACAAAACCAACAATAACAAAATATTTGTGTTCTCTAATTAATTAAAGGAATTAAAACTCGAAAGCAGATTAATTTTGCCAGGGTGATTGATTTTGATTTTGATTATGCTGATGATGGTCAAATGAAGCAGCAGCAGCAGCAGAAGAAGAACCCATCTGATGATGAAGACCAGTTGTAGTTGTATTATTGAGAAAATCCCTGTGATGTGGAAATGCTTTAAGTCCCAGGAAATCTCTTGTCAATCCTTCATTATTTTCTTTACCTCTCATTATCAAAGGATTATTTGCACCACCAAATCCCTCATCAAAACCAACACTATTATTATTAGTACAAGGCAAAGCAGTAGTAGTAGCAGCAGCCATCATGCTTTGCATGTCATGGATTTGTTCCATAAACCCAGAGTTGACACTAAAATGATCAAAAGCACCTTTGTTATTGTTGTTGTTGTTGTCGCCATAAGATGCCAAGCCATGACCAGCAACAAAATTACCAGTAGTGGGAGCCATAGTACTATTATTAGCACTAATATTTTGAAACTGATGATATTCACGTGAGGCTAAATCACAACTTGTCATGCCAGTTGTAGTAGTAGTAGGAGGAGGAGGAGGACTGAAAAAACTAGTAGCAGAATTAGAATTAGAAGAAGAAGTGACCCCAATCTGTGCTGCTTTTTGTAGTAAGGCAGTTGCACTCATGTGAGCTGCTGCCGCTGCTCCAAATATATTGTTACTGCTACTAGTAGAAGGATTATGAATGAATAACTGAGACGAAAGCTCGTTCGAAGGGTGAGGAGGAAGAAGGTTGAAATTATTAATTTGTTGTTGTTCTTCTTGTTTGAGTTGGAAGTTTTGGAGGGTATGGAGATTAAGGTGATGTGAATTTGAAGAAGAGGAAATTAAAGGATTTGTTGGTGTTGTGATTGTTCTTACACTTTCTTCTGCTAATGCATCACAAAAAGCTCTATGTGTAATGAAGCTATCCCTCCTGTACAGAAAAAAAAAAAACAAACAGAAATTAATAATGCAGTATAGGTTTGAGTAGTAGTACTGATAAAAGTGCATTTGCCCTCTATTTCGTCAACCCTTTTTGTCTTTCTTTTGGACAGATTAGATATATGTACAATACGAATCACTAAAGTTTTCGATACAAATTGCTTTTGCAGTGAGGTAAACAATAAAGTATGGACCCTCGTTTCTCTTTCTCTCTCACACACACACAGACAGTCTCATTTATTCAGTCGTACACATGAACTTACACACGTGAACTTTGCTGTTACTGACTAGTTTTGATTAAGAAGCATAATTGAAAAAACTTTATACACGTACCACACACACTTTAACACTATATCAAGTTACCTAATGAAGTTTATTATCAGTGAAACTAGTTAAAATATTTGAAAATATGGTAAAACTTGCTATATAACATGCTAAATAACATCGACAATAGTGTATATATATATATATATACAC
>ML272261.1:0-15323 GCA_005239495.1 Nicotiana undulata | reverse complement strand
AAGCTGAAAAGATACAATGTTAAAACTCCTACTACAATCAACTAGACTCAATACACAAACAATGAAACTGTTTCTTCTAGTTAAACTGTAGCCTTTGTATCGCACAACAATTCTGCTTGCAAAATCTCTGGAACTTTTGCTTCAGATCTTGATTCACTTTAGTACTTGTGCGTCTCTTCTTTCAACAGTAATACATTGATTATTTATAGAGTCCGTTTATTGAGTCCATGATTCAATTCTGATCCAACTCTTCCTTGGTAAACGAGTTTGATTGTAACTCAACTTCCTTCCTCTATTTCTGTCCTAGCTGAAATCAACTTCTGTCTTCTCTATCAATTTGCAACCTTTTTGTATTAAGAGACATTCTCTTAGTTCTTTGATACTCAACAATCACTGATATCTCCTAGACTTGTAAGATTCGTGTTCCAACTGCTTCATTCAGATGTGCATGCTATGATGGACCTGGTTCACCTTGACACCTTTTGTCAATCTTCAAAACCCATTCAGTGACATGGGCCAACACCTACGTTACAACAACTACACACACGCAACATCATTAATAATAGTACGTGCACTATTTGTCTTCAAAAGGAAGAATCTAGTCAACACATCTTTTTACATTTCTATAAGGCCCAAATATATTGGCTTACTATAGGTTTAAAATTTTTAATCAACACAATGATACACTCAACCAATCCTAAAACATGGCACAAAACTCTCATATACTACTCTCACAAGCATTTTCCTAACAAGGTCAATCCTAGGACTTTCCTTGCTTTAAGTCTTTGGAACATTTGGAAAACTAGAAATAACAACTTATATCAGAATACAAACATTTTTCCAAGCCTAAATACGACGGTTCAACTAGCCACTGAATTTTGCTATTTAGCAAGCCCCATAAAGACACCTAAGTTACAATCTACAATCTATTTAAACTGGATACCTACAAAACCTAATATATACAAGCTTAACACTGATGGAGCAAGTAACTGCTCCCCTACAAATGAAATAGGGGGTATCATCAGAAACCATAATGGTGACTGGATAAAAGGGTTTATCGGTAACTTACCTAAACAATCTATTTTGACAACAGAATTATATGCACTTCTTCAGGGCCTTATTTTATCTAAGGATAATAACCTCATACCAATCCAAGTAGAAATAGACGCAAGGGAGGTCCTCACAATATTGCATATTGATAATTGTCACTTGGCTAATCTTGTATATGACTGCAGGCACCTACTCCACCAGCTACATGATCCACTAGTTAGCCATGCATATAGAGAACATAATAGATTAGCTGATAAACTAGCCAGTGCAGGGAGTTTTTTGAAGGGAAGCTTTCAACTGGAAGTTTTTGATGACCCACCATCTTTTGCAGTACAAACTTGAAAAGAGGACAAGCATGGTCTATCCTTTTTGCGTGCGGTACTACAGACCTGTCCACCGAACAATATTTCAATCACAGGAGATATAGTTAGTAGTAATATTAGTAGTAATATTAGCACAGCTTGTACTAGGACTATTATATATAACACTAACAATAGGGTGCAACCTGCGCACCTAGGGGTGTGCATTCGAATCGGTTATCGATAAATCGAATCGATTATTTGTTATCGGTTTATTGATTTATCGATTTCGAAATTTTTCTTATTTAGTTATCGATTTCGATTTCGATTTTGTCCTCTTCGGTTATCGGTTTATCGATAAATCGATAAGATATACTAAAAAGATAAATATACCCTTATTCTATAATACCATTTTCTTTACTTAAGTCCCTAACCCTATTATTGGGCCGAAAAAGCAGCCTATCAAAATAAAAATTTGGACCATGTAAGGCGGTGAAAAAATCTACTTAGGCCCAACAAAATCATATGCCATTCGATCGCCCGTCAACCGATCGCCGATTTATTCTTCATCGAAGTCAGTTGAATGGCCACCGCTCTCCGCCGTCTGCAACAACACTCTGGCTAAATTGAGTCGTAACTTTTATCTTTTCCTCTATCTCTCCTTCATATAGCTTAATTCTTAAGTGAAAAAATTGAAGTGCACAATAAAATTGTGAATGGTGAAAACAGTTTAATCTAAATTTTAATTTTTCGATTTTTTGTTTATCATTTCTTTCTCTCACCAGTAAAAGAACTTAATCTCTATTTTTTTTATACCGTTGGAGTGTTGGTGGCATACATTTGATCTCTTACTTTAGTTTCGTTGCATGTGTTTGTTGACATAATTTTTATGTTATAAACGGCGTTCCGTCTTATTTTAGCTTCTTTTTGTCCATATTAGTTAGACGTGTTTATAGCGATATACTTTTCGTGGAATCCGCAAATTTCTTATTGGTGTAATCGATAACCGAATCAATAAGCCCCAAAAATCGATAAATCGAAATCGAAATCGAAACCTTATTAAACGATAATGATAAGTATATGTACAAATCGATAATCGATAAGTAATTATCGATAAGAGTCAAAATCAAATCGATAAATCGAATGCACACCGTATATGCACCATCCTTCTCTTAACGCTACTGTTTAATGTTTAATATATAAAATCTATCCTTTCATACCCAAAAAAAAATCTTTTCTCCATTAGAGACAAAAATGACAACTTCCCTAACAAGAATAAAAAGATCCCAAAAGTCTAACGAATACATAGATTCCAACTTTCAGTCAAATATTTCAGCACAAAGTCATACTATAGTTTTCCACAGCACTGAAACAAGAAAAAAAAAATTTATATCAAATAAAAAACTGGGGAAACTAATAGGGGGAAGAGTGCGAATTTTCAATTTTCAATTTTCAATTTTTTGTTTTTAAAAAAACTTTGAAAAAGAAATAAAGGAAAATAAAAGAAAGAGAGAAAACAGCATTAAATTTGCTTGCATATGCAGTTATGCAGTTGAAGTTAAAAGGTTCCATAATTTCCGTTCACAATCAAATCATCGATGAATTAAAAATCCACCCCCACCACCAACTCCTCTAAAACGTCGTCGTTCTTCCAGTTTTTCATCACTCTGCTACTCCCATTTTAGAGTCCAATTCCAGTGAATTTTTAGCCGTTTTGGGTGAAAAATAATAATACTATCTCATATTTGCAGTCAAAATTCACATATCTGAGGATAAAACAGTATCTGGGTCTTGCACAAAATTCCATTTTGCTATAAAAAATTCACATATTCTTGAACTTTAAAGCAAAATAGTATCTGGGTTGTGCAAAAATTCAGTTGTCAGACCAATTTCACATATTTTTTTTTATAGCAAAACAGTATCTGGGTTTTGCACAAAATTCCATTTTGCAGTTGAGATTCACATATTCTTCAACTCTAAAGCAAATTAGTATCTGGGTTGTGTACAAAATTCGAATTCGAGACCAATTTCACGTATTTTAAGTAAAACATTTTCTGGGTTTGAGGCAAAATTGAATTTTGAAAAGGTATGGGAAATCGATTTATTTGCATGACGAAGAAGGAAAATGAAAGGAATGGTGTCGGGTCAAGGAGTAAAAGAATGGAGAGATCAAAGAGGAGGTCATTAGTAGAAGAGGAGTTATTGCATAGGCAAGCTTTAGCAATGGCAATTCAGCAGCATCAGTTGTCTCAAAGATTTGAGGGGTCAATGTCTAGACGTATTGGAGGATCCACCAGTTCTCGCCGTCGCACTGATACTTCTGATCCCGCACCCAATTCCAAGCAGCAGGTATTATTTGTCAAGTTTTTTTCTTTTATACAGTTGCTTTAGCTTTTCTTTTTTGGACGACTTTTTTTGGTTATTTTATGTTTGTTTAGTTTTAAGTTTGAATCAGTAGTTGAGATCTATGGATATATTGTAAGACTGGGTCTGAGAGGGATCTGGGTGGAAACTGTTTTTTTTTTGGGTCTATTTTAGTTCTGCTATGATGATTTTGATGGGGTAGAGGTGGAAAAGTTTGTTTTTTTATCCTTTCTTTTTTGTTTTTGTATTTAGTAGAATTGAGCCTTGAGTCAGGGAGAAACAACCTCTCTACCTTCACAATATAGCAGTAAGATTTGCGTACACACTATTCTTTCCAGACTCCACTTGTGAGATTAAATTGGATTTGTTATTGTCGTTGTTATTTAGTGGAATGGATGGTAGAAATGGTGTTTCTCTTTTTAGATTATTGATAATGTTGATCTATTTCATTTTTGCAGTGATGGGAAAGTTTTTCCTTTTGGATTTTGTGAAATTGGTGGTAGAAATGATTGATTCTCTTTTCATAGTGTGAGAAAGTGTAAACTAAAAAGGGAAAGAAGAGAAAGGCACTTTTTGTTGAAAAAAGTAAAAACTTTATCCCCTTTCACCTTTTTCCCATTTTTCAAAATCTTCTTTAGAAAGATGGAGTAGAAAAGAAAGAACAAAACAAACTCTCAAAATCCACCTTTTGCTTTGTTTTTTCCTCTCTTTTTTTTGGTTATATGCTAAATTCATGTTTGTAAGATTCTCAATTAAGTATTTCCTCTGTGTTTTTCTTATTTAGAATTGGAATTTCCTTTGGTAATGTAAGTGTAGGGTTGAATATTCCCAGGGCCTGAAAAATGTTGGAACAATTTCTTTTTATATTATTTTATTGCCTACAATGTAGTTTTTCTTTAAAAGACGTTTTCGGGGCAAGCCCTGAGGTGAGGCGCGCCAAAAACGCCCCGAGGCGTTGGTGTGGGGTGAAAGTCTCAAGAGGCTTACGCGCCAATTCGGGGCGTACGCCCCGGCGTTTTGGGCTAAGCTCGGGCGTTTGAGGTGCGTTTTTGTAGTGAGGCGTAAGCACCAGATACTTTTCAAATTAAAACAAAATTTGTTGAATAAGTCCTTCGTATAATACCCATATTCTCAAAAGTCAGCTTATAATTACTCAAAAGTTTTAAAAAGGAACTGAAATGTATCAAATTTAAAAGTCAAGACTTTTTTATTGATTAAAGCCCTAATTTATGGTCATTCCCAATTCTTTATCTTGTTCGCTAGTCTGGTAATATCTCCCAAAACAACGAATATTCAATTATTTTTACAAATACAAAGAGAACTCCATTCTCCTTCGTAGCAGCAAATTCAAATTTCAAATTGCAGGTTAGTCATCCTATTTGTTCCTTCATGTAGAATTTTTTATTCTTTTCGGCTCAAGTTAAGCAGCGTATAGTAAATTATGTTGACCAGTTTTTTGTGGGGATGGAGCACATATGTATATATATTCACATATTTATAGTTTTCTTTATATTTTATGTAATTTTACCTGTAGTTTTATTATTTTATAAAATATTAAAATCAAATACCCATGGGCTTACGCCCCGTGCCTCTGGGCTTACGCCTCGCTGAGGCATATATAAAACGCTTCGCCTTACGCCCACACCTTTTAAAACACTGGATATGAGGACCCAAAAGCAACGCAATGCCCCTCTATTCTTGCTCTGTCACAAGCAATAGTAGCACTATTAGTATACTCGTGCAGATTATGTGAATATTAGCAATTTGCATTATAGATGATGCGCAACTTTATATATAATTGCACCTTGCTTTGTCATTAGTCTACTGCAAAGGTTACCAGGAACAAAATTACTTCAGATTTCAGTGCAGAACTTATACATTATATGCCAATCAGAATACCTAGATTGGACTGTACCAGAGTAGCTCACCCATCGATTTCTAGTTTATACCTCGTTATAGTTGCTATTCTATCCTGTACAAGGCTCCTCTTTTATCTGTTAATTCTTAGATTATTGTTCTGCGTTCTGTATTTTCACTGACCTAAATTACGCGATGTAAGTAAAAACAACTTACAGGAAGAACAGAAATTAGATCTAGGTTGAGCGAGACAACTTTCTATGTGCTTTTACACAACATTTGTTGAGAAAAGATAAAAAGAAAATACTGAATATGTGTATCTTTTAGACACATAAACAACTTGTACATACTTTTGCTACTGCTTGGTGTTCGGCAATGAAAACTTTTGACTTGATAACAAATAGAATACTCAATTTGTTTATTTTAAAAAAAAACAGTTTTGCTGTAGCTAAAGGCTAATTGGTTGTGGAAAATGGGAAATATTGGCAGTGCATAATGTGTTTCTTGTGCTTAACCAGGGTTAATGAAAGAAGATCAGTATATGCTTAGAAAATCATGTATATTGATGAGGAAGTCGCGGGACTACACTTTCATCAGATTGATGATACAACTACCTGCAACATATTTTAGAAAAACTCCAGACAATGTTCAAATGTCACTCCTTTTTATTTAATTATAAAATTTCATGTGTCACTATTAGTTGCCTTACAAGTATTTATGCTGTAAAGTTACCAGAATTCTTGGAGAGCATCAAGACAAAGAAGTTCGTTTTGGTACATGGAGAAGGATTTGGAGCTTGGTGTTGGTACAAAAATATTGCTCTATTGGAGGAAACTGGATTGCTGCCCACGACCGTAGATCTCACTGGATCTGGTATTGATCTAACAGATACAAAAAATGTTACAACACTGGCGGAGTACTCAAAACCATTGACTGTTTATCTGGAGAACTTGCCGGAGGATGAAAAGGTATGATCAGAATTCTTGTTGATCATTTACTATGAAAGATAAACTTTGTATATTAATCTAAAAATGATTTTGTGTCCACCTTTAGGTAATTTTGGTAGGTCACAGTGTTGGAGGTGCTTGTGTTTCCTATGCTTTGGAGCTTTACCCACAGAAAATTGCCAAAGCAGTATTTCTTTGTGCTACAATGATATCTGATGGACAGAGGCCTTTTAATGTGTTTGCCGGAGAGGTACATATCCTATACGACCAAAAACATAACAAATACTAGAAAAACGGTTGTTGACAACTTGTTGCTGATTTGCTAACCTGTTGAACAATTTTGTTTTATTGCAATTCGTAGTTTTTAAAAGTTCCTTTTTTTAGATGAAGTAGTCTAAAAGTACTTCGAGCAGAATAAAAATTGCTGCAGTGTGTGTGTGGAAAAAGATACAGATACCATACCATGGGTCATCTCAAAATTGGTTCCGAGTTTGCAATCATGACTCCTGAAAGCACCATTTCATTTTGGTTGAGATTTCATAGAGTTGCTATACTATTTTTGTTGCTTAAAGTGCTAAAAATAATTAAGTTTGCAAAAGAAATACAGCAATGTATGTGGAACAAGGTCCAGAAAGTAGATCTTTTTTGGGGCACGAGATTAAGAGTTCACTGATCCCCTTTTAAAACATTTTACTTTTTCTTTAAAATGTTACACATCAGCACCAGCTTCAGAGCACTTCATTTTAGCAAATTCTTTGTACGAGTAGTCAGCTCGATACAACATTGGGACTTTTTAATTGTTGATGAAGTAGAGTTGATTATATCAACGAGCCAATGTACACAAATGATTCTTTTCTTTGTGGCAACAAGTTTCCGTGGTGCTTCTTCTCTACCTTGAGCCTTACCAAGTTTTCTTGGCTGAAAGCATGTTCAAGCTTTTACAAAAGTCTATTTTCTCTTTCCTAAAATGTAATCTTTGTTTTTATGAGACGATGTTGATTGAACTTGTGATCTAGATCATCTTATACATATAAACACACAGATATATAGAGGCCTCTACAAGAGAATAGACCCCGGAACATGAGAAGAAAAAGAAAAACAACTGAAAATGGGAATATGAGCGGTGTTGGACTGATTTTGAAGAGATAAGAGATTTGTAGTTGCATGTTAGTGGCAGATGTTGGACTGATGTAACTTGTACCATGTACCTTTTTAATAAAATCTTACTTTATCAAAAAAAAAAAAAAAAAAAAAGGGAACATGAGAGGTGTAAGCTTTTGATCGGAATTCTCAGCATTTAAACTGTTCCACATCGCAATCCAGCCTCATACTGACCAGTTCATGTTCTTCAGTGATCTTTTATAATGTGTTGAAAGTTGGAATTTTAATTCTTTGGCAAAGTGGTGGGAATAGGAACAAATGAGTTTGAACACTGAATGAAAAGCTCAGTTCTTCCATGCTGTAATATGCATCAGGCAGAATTGATGAGGTCAAAAAGGACAGAATACGTATCGTTAAACCACTGGTTGGTTCATAGCCTCTTTCATTATAACCGAGCAATTGAATATCTCATCATTCACACCCCAGTATATTTCTGAAATGCTATTATAGTGTCAGTCAAATATTTTTATATATCTATCCTCCATCATAATGTTTACTTGAGGTCTATTTTGCAGCTTGGGTCAGCAGAGCTTTTCATGCAAGAGTCTAAGTTTTTAATTTATGGGAACGGTAAAGAGAAGCCTCCTACTGGCTTCATGTTTGAGAAGGAGCAGATGCATGGACTATATTTCAATCAATCTCCTGCAAAGGTACTTCCATTATACAATCAGCAGAAGTTCTTATCCGTGCTAATTTGTCAATTCTACTGCGCTGCAAATGCATGTGGTTTCTAGTGTGTTAAGCTATGCTATTAGTATTTGAAAAATGCAGATGCATCAGCTACTAATTCAACTTCTCCGCTCACCTTTCTCTTTCTTTGCAAGGGACTGGGAGAGAGAGTGGCAGTAGGACAGGATATTTCTGGTGATGGCATAAGCATTTCTGGGGTCAAAGACATTAAAAAACAACTCCATGTCAAAAGAATAAAAGAAAAATAAAAGTAATAGAAGCACTTCCAACATTCAGTACTCCTTCCATCCCGAATGTTTGCCCCAGATTCAGACGTCCAAGGATCAAATCAGGATTTGGCTTTAGGACTAAGTTAAAAAAAATTGTAGGGTGAAAGATAAAAGTAATAAACTAACACGGAAAGGTAATGGATTTATAATTTTCGAAAGTTGCATCATCTATTTGAAGATGCCCTTGGCTGAATTTCAATTTGGATTTTGAGTAGTCAAAATGGAGAAAACATTTTGGATCAAGGGGGTACATAATTTTTATCCCATGCCTACAACAACAATGACAAAGATCTAGTAAAATCCCACAAGTGGGGTCTGGGGAGGGTAGTGTGTACGCAGACCTTACCCCTACCCCGACTTTTATCCCATGCCTATTTCACAAAAGTTATATTGGAGTGTGTTCTCGTTGTTCTGAATTGTATGACAATGTTGGTTTATGCTTGTTGAGCTAAGCAGTTCGAATAGGAAGTAATGTTTCCGAGAAAGTATATAGCTACTTCCAAAGCAACTTATCTGGGAGTGAGTGAGATTTTGTTTTTGCGCCGGTTTCTAGCACAATATCGTAGAAGGGATACTAAAAAAACACCTACAAGAGTATATAGTAAGCATTAAAAAAAAAGAAGAGGAAATAGCTTTGTGTCTGCTGAAGATATGCTTAGATAACTGAAAATTGTAATTCTGGTCGTTTGTGATAAAACTATAGAAGTGTGGAACATAATCTCCTTTCTGATTGCTGACTTAATCTTCCCAGAGTCAAATAACACGTAATTTTGGAAGCAAAATTATTATGAAGAAAGACCTGGAAAGTCTTTGATGCTTTTTCAGATGTTTATGGTGCTGTCATTTTCTGTAGGATGTTGCTTTGGCGATGGTTTCGATGAGACCAATTCCTCTTGGTCCAATAATGGAGAAGCTATCGTTGACACCTGAAAAATATGGAACAAGTCGTAGATTTTATGTCCAGACATTGGATGATCATGCTCTTTCACCAGATGTCCAAGAAAAACTTGTGAGGGAAAACCCTCCTGAAGGTGTCTTCAAGATCAAAGGCAGTGACCATTGTCCATTCTTTTCCAAGCCACAGTCGCTGCATAAAATTTTGGTCGAGATTGCTCAGATTCCATAGTAATGTACATAAGAGGAGATCTTTTACTTGTTAGGGAAAATAGCTTTTGTTGGTTCATTTAGAGGCTGTACAATCTGTTCCATGAGGCTTTTTGTTGTATAGAAGAAATTTAGTTAGGTTGTCATGTTCCATATCATTTGGTTATAGTTATCCACCTTGTAATTTTCTTCTATTATTAGTTGCTCTATTAACACAGGTGACAATGGCAACTGACACTAATCATTCTGTAGTCATAATTCACAGATGATTGACTGATCACGATAATTCCAAACTCAACAATCTAGAGAATAAACCATCTTTCAAAGATATGCTAACGACCTCTAATCCAATGATCTTTGCACCTGCTGTAAATTAATCCGACATCGAACTGTCAGAGACTGTCTCAGAAGAGAGAACGATCGATCATTCAATATAAGCTACCACACGAGGCATTAAATTCATCTCGTTAACAGAGGAGGATAGGCAGCGAATTTATGAGCCGTGGAAGAATTCTATCATTGTGAAGCTAGTGGGGAAACGTATGTTACACCACTACTTAAAGAAGAAAATTCAAGAATATGGTGACTCCACACCAAATAAGCTATCCACCACCCTAAATTCAAGAATATGGTGACTCCACACCAAATAAGCTATCCACGACCCTTTTAATTTCGGAGTTATCGGAAAGATGGACTAGTGGAATCATAGGATTGAAAGTTCAATCACAATGAGAATAGGGTGAAAACGGCAACATATTCTGTAATGAAAATTGAACGCAGTAAATGCTCTCGATCTTTATCAATAATCAAGCTAAAAGAAACATTAATAAGCTAATGAATCTTAGTCAGTAATCTAAAAAACAATATGAAAGTAATTAGTGAATATTATTAATATACGTCTCAAAACTCTGTTTAATTAAGTGAACAAAAAAATTTAAAGTTTGCGAATGTACAAAATAAAATTGTAAACAAAATACCAGTATAATAAGTACACACACTACGTACGGTACAACAGTACGTAAATGCTACAAATCCCCAAAATCCAGTATCACAAGTACATGAGCAAATCTATAGAAAATACAACACCACTAAAACTATCGTCCGAAAGTGATAGATAAGAATAGTAAATAAGATAGAAGGAGACTCCGGTGCTGCGGATTGTAGCAAGGCAAGCAGTTATCACCACAAAGTCTCCGCAGATGATCGACTATGCGCCCGCGTGACCACTGGTAGAACCTGTTTCAGTACCTGCACATCAGTGCAAAAGTGTAGCGTGAGTACGGAAAATAATGCGTAACTAGAAAGTATCTAGTCTAACCTCGAAGAAGTAGTGACGAGGGGTCAACTTGACACTTACTAGAGGTCAACAATAATAATAAAAGTGCATAAAATAGACATGGTGAGTATACAACAAGTATCTATGAAACCAATAAGAGTCAACCACAATAAATAAAATCAGGAGTCTGTATCACATTCCCAACATATCATAATTGGCCGTGGGGGCGCTACCTCAATTAAACCCAAACCGAAGCCCGTTACGATTACTAAGCATGAAGTTGCCGAGGCGAACGACCTGATCCCATAAGAAAGGTGTTATCATTGTATGGCCGAGGCGAACAACCTAATCCCATAAGAGTGGTATTATCATACTGCCGAGGCGGACGCCACGATCCCATAAGAGTGGTGGCAAACGACCCGATCCCATTAGAGTAGAGAAATTTACCTTGCTCGCGGAAGCACTTGTGAGACGAGAAGACATGGATTTTTAGTAGTTTATCAAGTATTCCTCATTTTTGAAACAAGAAGCTAAGTCGATAATTAAAACTAAATCCCTGTACGTGCATAGAAGTCGATAATTAAAGCTAAGTTGATAATCATGTATAGACGTCTGGAATTTCAAACATGTATCAACAACTGTGGCCTAATTGCCATTGGTTACAATGGTTCTAACTACACTTGGTGAAATAACAGAAGACTTGGGAAAAGAATATGGAAAAGGATTGACAGAATCTTTGTTAATGATCATTGGGATCAATTGTTTCAAAGAAGCACTGTTAGGCATCTTGCTAGGACAGGCTCAGATCACATACCTCTTCTTATGAAGAACTTGGATACTAATCATCAACACATTAAGTATTTCAGATTTTTGAATTGTTGGGTTAACATAGAGGGTTTCTTTGATATAGTCAAGGAATCCTGGAATACAGAAATGATTGGGAATCCTATGTGGATCCTTCAAAGTAAGCTCAAATCTCTTAGTAAAAGGTTGTCCCAATGGTCTAAGAATGAAATTGGGGACATTAATGAAGTTGTTACGAATTGGGAAGATAAACTTCAGGAGTTGTAGGACATCGATATTAAAGATAATTCGAAAAAGAGTAGAAAAGATGTCAACAAGGCTCATGCTCAGTATATTAGATGACTCAGTCTTCAAGAATCCATGCTCAGACAAAAATCTCTGATAAAGTGGTTTGAAGAGGGGAAAAGAATACCAAATATTTTCATTCTATCCTTAGAGAGAAGAGAAGAAGGCAACAAATTAATCACATCAAAGACAGTAAATAAAATTGGATCAAGGGAAATGAGAAGATAGCTAGAAAAGCAGTGAGACATTTCCAAACCATCTTTAACCTTACCCCTCCTATAATCAACAATCCTTTTCTGGATTGTATTCCGTTGTGCATTTCAGGTGATGATAACAAAATGCTTAGTAAGGTCCCAGAGGATAATGAAATCAAGGAAGCAGTTTTTAGCCTTAGCCCTCACAGCACAACAGGACCAGATGGCTTCAACGGCACCTTCTTTCAGAGTTGCTGGGAGATAATTGAGAGGGAAGTCATTGCTTTTGTGAAAGATTTCTTCAAAGGAAAAGGTTTGACCAAAATCTACTCTCATACTTGCTTAGTTTTAATTCCTAAAATTGACAATCCTGCTACCTTTTCTTACTTTAGACCTATTAGCTTATCCAACTTTACTAACAAGATTATCTCCAAAATTGTTTCTCTTAGAGTAAACACTTTGTTGCACAAAAATATTTCCTTGAACCAAAGTGGCTTTGTTAAGGATAGACTTATCTCAGAGAATGTTTTGTTAGCTCAGAAAATTGTTCACAATATTTCTCATAATAATTATGGGGGCAATGTTGTCATTAAATTGGATATGGCTAAAGCTTACGATAGAATGGTTTGGGATTTTCTCTATGTAGTCCTTAGAAAATTTGGCTTTTCTGATAATTGGATTGGTTTGGTTCACAACCTTATATCAAATGTGTGGTACTCTATTATCATAAATG
Organism: Nicotiana undulata; assembly: GCA_005239495.1. Taxonomy (NCBI): domain Eukaryota; kingdom Viridiplantae; phylum Streptophyta; class Magnoliopsida; order Solanales; family Solanaceae; genus Nicotiana; species Nicotiana undulata. The sequence continues at coordinate 2,290 of ML272261.1, read as the reverse complement.
GTATGAGACATGGTTTCTTCTCTTCTTCTCCAGGGCTTAAGCAAGGGGATCCTTTTTCCCCAACTCTCTTTATTATCAAGATCTCTAAACTCTTTATATAGAAATTCTAACTTCATTCCTTTCTCTATGCCCCATATGCTGATGATATTGATATTTTATGTAGTGGTGGTTCTACTTCTATTAAATTGGTCATGAAAATTATTGATAACTATGAAAGAAGTTCTGGTCAGCTGGTTAATAGGGATAAAAGTTACTTCTTAACTACTCCTAATATTGTTACCACTAGAATTAACAGGTTTAGAAAGTGCTCTGGTTTTATGGATAAGAACTTTTCTTTTACTTATCTAGATTGTTCACTGTATGTGGGAAAAAACAAATTGACTTTTTTATAATATGATTAGTAAAATTGTTAAAAGACTTAATGGCTGATAAGGTAATCTTCTTTCTCATGGGGGGGGGGGGGGGGGGGGGGGTAAGTCTACTCTAATTAAGAGTGTGCTCCAGTCTATCCCTGTGTACACTCTCTCTGCTATGACTCCCCCTAAGGGAGTATTGTCACGACCCGAAATCCCACCTTCAGGCCGTGATGGCGTCTAACGTTGTACCCGCTAGACAAGCCAACGTTTGAATTAAATAAACTCATCAACAATTAAATGAACAAAATAACTAAGGCGATTATGATTAATAATACGAAAGTTAAACAATTTCAGAACTAGATAACAAGTCTCGCAATAATTCCCAAAAGTACAACCCAGAACTGGTTCACTAACTCACGAACTGTCTATGAGATTACTAAATACAATGGTCTGAAAATAAGTACATATGACTGTCTCTCAAACTATAGAATAAGACAGAATTGAAAAAGAAGGGTAGAAGGTGACGCCAAGGCCCACGAACGTCTGCGGGTCTACCTCGATGTCTCCTGAATGAACTGATGAAATGCTCCCTCCGTCAGTGACACGGGGTCCGGCTGCGTAGTCTGCACAACATAAAGAAGTGAGGTGTAACATCAGTACAACCAACCCCATGTACTGAGTAAGTGCCGAGCATAACCTCGGCGAAATAGTGACGAGGCTAGGACCGACAACAATATACATACCTGTGCAATTCTATATAATAATAGGGAAATATCGACGGAAATAAACAAGTAAAAACAAATACAGGGAGAAACATGCTGGGGAAAAAGGTGCAACAATTACTAGCACAGTAGAACAGGGTAATAACTGAAATGTAGAAGTAAAAGCAGGGATTTAACATCTCAGAACAGATACTGAACAAAAAAAAAGGCACGACATGACCCCTCGTTCATAATCTCACAATCACTCGGCACGGAATGTCCCCTGGTGCATAAATAGTAAATCACTCGACACGGAATGTCCCCTCGTGTATAATAAACAATCGGCACGGCATGTCCCCTCGTGCGATAAATAATAAACAATCAACACGGCATGTCCCCTCGTGTATAATAAACAATCGGCACGGCATGTCCCCTCGTGCGATAAATAATAAACAATCAACACGGCATGTCCCCTCGTGTATAATAAACAATCGGCACGGCATGTCTCCTCGTGCGATAAATAATAAACAATCAACACAGCATGTCCCCTCGTGTATAATAAACAATCGGCACGGCATGTCCCCTCGTGCGATAAATAATAAACAATCAACACGGCATGTCCCCTCGTGTATAATAAATAATCGGCACGGCATGTCCCCTCGTGCGATAAATAATAAAAAATCAACAATATAATGTGAAAATTGACAATAAGAAAATCTAAAGTGTACGGAAATACTCAATAAAATTCTATCATCCCGGCAAGGGACTCAGCTATAACCAAACTCGCTCAGAAGTGTAATTTCAACAGTAAGAGCCTTAACTGAACAATTAATCAATAATTCCCCACGTCATGAAACAATATCAATGTATCGCTTCTAAATCACCAATTATTCATAGTACATAGAATATCAAGAACACGGTATAATTCATCACAATTGACTCATGAGCATGCTTGACCGCAACATATAGGTACTCGTCACCTCACCCATACATTGGACATGAATTACACATAGCAATAAGACTCTATACCTATTCCCTCAAGCTAAGTTTAGACCAAACACTTACCTCGGCTCCAAAGTGCAAGTCAAGCCTCAATCGCAGCCTTTCCTCTCAAATCCAACTCCAAAATGATGATATCTGGACATAATTGGCTTATTAACATAAAACATTACTCAATAAACCAATTCCAAAGCCTACTTATACATTTTCTATCATTCTTCCAAAAATACTAAA
>ML272260.1:18304-31522 GCA_005239495.1 Nicotiana undulata | reverse complement strand
TAAAATCGTGAAATACATTAGATCGTTACTCGAGTGTAATACCCGAAGCATCGATACTTGTTGCCATCAATCATTTTACTTGCTTTCTAGGTTAGTTTATATTTTCGCATTTAGTTATAAACATTTATCAAAAACCCAAAATCATATTTGTTTGGCATTGCACGATAAGTGATAATTCTCTAGCATTCCTAAACGCCCTCATATTGTTCTCTGTGGGATTCGACCCCAACCTTGTTGGGTTACTATATTTGACAACGATCGCTTACATTCTTTTAAGGTGTAAATTGAGTGTATCATGAAATTTTGGCTCAGTTCAGTAGCCTTCTTAGGACACGTGGTGTCCAGTGAAGGTATCCATGTGGTCAGACGAGTGTGAGTAGAGCTTCCAGAAGCTCAAGATTTCCTTGACCACAACCCCAGTGTTAGTATTGCCATCAGCTTCAGGTTCTTATACCACCTAATGCAATGTCTCGAGGGCAGTCAGTAGTTATGTTCTGATGTAGGAAGGTATAGTGATTGCGTGATAGCTATGATTTTTGGAAGTGTATAGGGAGATATCATTTGGGGGTTAAGCAGGCAGGGGTATCTCCCGCGGGTTGTCCTGAGGTGTGTGGCCCTTATGTCTATCTGTAGTAAGTTCTCTCTATCAGTAAATGATGTATGTTGTAGTTTGAGTTTAAATCACTTGAGGGAGTTGGCATGACCATTACGATGGTGAATACGAGATTTGCATACGAGTTGAGGGTTAGATGGTCTGGGTCATATGAGCATATGAAGGATTTAGTTGAATCCCACCACAGTATGGTGGCAGTAATAATGTATGGTCATCGTGAGTTATTGTTTGTCTTGATCGTTGGCTTTGAGCCAAGTGGGGCAGTCTGTTAATGGTAAGTTGATTGCACGATTATGTGTTGTATTGGTTTCGGTTCGAGGTAGATTGGTGAATCAGTTATGACCTGCAGAGGTGGAGTCTGGGAATGACTCGAGTAATGGAAATTTCTTCGATACAAATTGTATTGTACCTTACGGATATTGGAATTCATTGTATGATGGATTTGTACTAGTAAGTGTAGAGTGTGCAATGTATGAGTGTGCTTGTTGCTTCAAGGGTGTGGATTACTTTCCTAGTATGTGGATTACAAGCGGGGTCAGGTTGTTCTGTTTACTTGGTTAGTGTAATTGAAATTGCGTAGAGTAAATGACGTTCGAGAATGGATGAAATGGATTCAAGGTTATATGTAGCGATCGAGGATCTTCAAGGTGTGAGAAGGTCTAGAACTGAGATTTATGGGAAGGTGTCAAGGCTTATGGTGTATTTGCATTATCATGGATTCTATCCATCAGTATCAGGAAGAGAAGGTAATGGCTTTAAATTCGCAGGAAGTCCCTTCAGGGTAAGTATTTATAATGTGGTGAATTTGGGGGTAATTGAGGGAGTATTCAGCGGCTTATGAGCCTTAGACGGTATATTTTTATGTTCGGGTTTCGTGCGGTGAGGTGGGATCGAGAATTGCGGTATCATGGCCAGAAGGAGTATCAATTCGAAGGTAAGTCAGAAGAAACTTGGATAGATAGGACAGCTTGGTAGTACGTCGGATCAGCATGATAAGGGATATGGTTAGTTCTTTGGGTGTTTATAAGGTAATGAGTTATTACAGGTGTTTCTTAGCAATTCTCTTGGAATTGGTGGCATGCGTAGCTTGGCTGAGTTAGAAGGATTCAGTCCTGGCGGTTTGGTGTTGTGCAAATATGATTCAGAAGTTCTTGATGGTTTCTACCACGGTTAGAGATGTATATTTCTACTGGCGTGAGGGCCATGTGATGTATAGTGATTTTGCTTCTAGATGGGATCAAATGGAAAGTTCTTGGCTAGTTGGGTACGTAGTTGTTGTGGCTAGGAAGGGATCATGAAGTTCTCATATTTATCATAGGATTGCATGGCGTATGTGGTATTTGTGTCTAGTGGCATATGTGAGGTCACGATTCAGTTCTGGAAGGAAGGTCAGAATTGGCAGTTTCAGATGATTAGGTAAAGGATACCACTATTGGGTGGCTAGATGAGAGCATACATTCATTAAGGACAGTGTTTAAGGCAATGTGTTTGAATAAGGGTGCTTCATTGGTGTTACGATGCTCTCTTGTTGGATCGACTACTGATATTCAAGGTTTCTTGGTGACACAGAGGAACTATGGGGGTATCCCCCGTGGAAGGATTGAGTATCAGGGTTGTGTTAATATTCGAGCAATGGAGTGGAGATTAGATATAGTAAATTTGTGCGCTTCATGGACTTTGAGACTGAGAGTTCTAATAAACGAATTATTTTGTGGTGGTGAAGTATGAGGATGCGAGCAAAGCTAGTCAGGTGTTAGTATATGTCATGATTCAGTCATTATGAACCTTCGGAGAGTTATCTACCTGTTGTGGATGACCAGAGTTGATTTAGAATATAATTATCGGTAGGCCAGTATGGGTGTGTGTTCTACAATAAGTCGGAATCATTGACCCCAAATTGCTATTGTGGAGGGATGTACCATTTGATTGTCACTTATCTTATTCGTGTTTTGGAATGATCTATGAGTTACCTTTCGGTGTTTTGAGGAGTTGTGATTGTTGGTTGTATATGTGCATAGGGTGTAGTTCTATCCGGGCTCTATAGCGAGATTTGAGTAAGGTAAGTAATTGGGTGTTACATGATTGAGACGTGTTGGTTATGTTCTTTCTGGTTCGGGTGGCATGGTATCATCCGATTTCCTCGTGGTTATGGCAATGCACTTTGAGTAATTAATGTCGAATTTCGCATGGTTATTGATTTTGAGAAAGGTGGCTTGGAGTATGTCATGTGGTCCAGCGGTTGGATGGGATCATATTTTGCAGCTCAGTCAGGTAGAGGTATGATCCTTGGTGTCGAATTTGTGTGATATGGTTTCACGATGTGTATCAGGCTTTTAGCATGATGTGGTAATGGCAAGAGTTAGTGGCAGTATAGTCCTCTCGTCTAAATCTTCTATTTTATGAATTGAGCTATTGGCATGTTGTTATTGAGTGCACGAGTTGCACAAGTTATGGCTCTGGATAGTATTGGTGCTGATCGGACGAATGGTTGTTGGTTTCTACATGTTTCTCTCATCATCGGCACCATATGAAGGTGTTAAAGCAAGGCTTTGTTGATAAGAGGTTATCACCGGTATTGGGTTGTTATAAACAGCTATTGTGATTAGGGGTCATAACTATGGGCGATTGAGTCATGTGGTATATTATGTGATTTCATCTTGTGTTGCGGGTATGGCTTGATACAGCGTGTTCACACTATTTCATCTTATAATCGTGGAAATTTGATCTTGTGAATGGACTCAGAAGTGAAAATTTAGTTCTAAGGTTGATGGGTCAGGATCGGACTTCGAAATTTCAACTGTGATGTGCTATTAGACCTATATGGAGTAAGGTGACGTGGAATCTTCTCCTAATATGTGCATGGTAGGTTACACATCAATTTTTGGTGGTGTTTGGAACAACTCTAGGCACGTTCGAGGACGAACGTATGTTTAAGTGGGGGAGAATGTAACGACCCGGTCGGTCATTCCGTAGAATTTTCACCGTTATTCCTATTATTGTCTTGGCATAGGTTGGTTATACTGATCTTGATGTGTTAGAGTTGGTAGGCTCGGAATCAGAATGGTTGTAGTGAGAGTTTCGCCATTTAGTTTTTAAAAATAGCCTTAAAGTGGGAAAAGTCAACCGAGAGTTGACTTATTGGTAAACGACCTCGGAATGCGGATTTTATGCTTTGGATAGCTTTGTTAGGTGATTTGGGATTTAGGGGTGTGTTCGGAGTATTTTTGTGATGTCCTGAGTAGAATTAGGCTTGAATTGGCGAAAGTTAGTTTTTGGAAATTTCCGGTTGGCAGTGGAAAATAGGCTATCGGGGTCGGAATGGAATTCCGGAAGTTGGGACAGGTTTGTAATGTCATTTTGGATATGTGTGTAAAATTGCAGGTCAATCGGATGTGTTTTGGACAATTTCGGCATCGTTGGTGGAATTTAGAAAATTCAATGTTCATAGGCTTGAATTCGATGTGATTTTGGTATTTTGATGTTATTTTTAATGTCTCGAGAGTGCAAATAAGTTTGAATGACCATTTATGATGTGTTGGAATATTTGGTTGGGGTCCCGAGGGGCTCGGGATAGATTCCGGATGGTTAACGGGAAGTTTGGAGTGACTTTGGTGATTCTGCAGGTTGCTGTTGCTGGTGTTTTTGCACCTGCGGAAAGGGAGCCGCAGGTGCGGTTCCGCAGGTGCGAGATTTGGCTGAGTGGGGAGTGGTCCGTAGGTGCGAGGAATTTGTCGCACCTGCGAGGTCTCAGGTGCGAAAGATAAATCGCAGGTGCAGATTTGGGAGGTTCCAGGGGAGATCGCAGGTGCGGAAGGAGCATCACATCCGCCAAGCCGCAAGTGCGAGTAAGTGGACAGAAAGTATATAAACCAGCCTTCGCGAATTTGAGCCATTTTTCTCAATATTTCATCCGCGTTTGAAGCTTTTGAAGGGTTTTTGAATAGGGAAATCAATAGTTCATCATTGAGGTAAGGTTTTTGGACTCTAAACTCATTTATGTGTGATTAAAGGTCTGATTAATAGTGAAATTGGGGGAAAAATCAGTGGAAAAAAAAGGGAAACTAAGGCTTGAGTTTAAGAGGCCTTCTAGAGGTGATTTGCGGGGTCATTTAGACTCCGATTTCAGCGTTCTTTATATGTATAGACTCGTGAGGAGATGAGGATCGTGGTGGTATAAATTTTGTTGAGTTCCGAGACGTGGGCCCGGGGGTCGGGTTTGACCAATTTCGGGATTTTTGAGTATTCGTGATAAAATTTTGATGGGGATTCACCCATTAGCATGTATAATGATATACACTTGATTGTTGGTAGATTTGGAGCGCTCGGAGGTCGAAATTTCGAGGCAAGGGCACTACAGAGTAGTATTTTAGCCGGTTTTGAGGTAAGTAACGCTTCCAAACTTGGATCTGAGGGTTCGAAACCCCAAACTGTCTGATATTTGATGTTAATTAAGGTGACGCACTTGCCAAGTGACGGGCATGCGAGCTTACACCGGATATTTGTAGCCTGGCTCATCCCACGGCACTGCCTAATGGTTATCTCAGGTTGATATTGGTACTGTGAAGTTTGCGTTTACCTTGAAAACAATAGAATCATGCTAAGTATAAATGTTAAGGCTTTACGGCGATATGTTCAGACCGAAACGGTCGATTATTGTTGTCTCTGTTTATGATTAATGTTTCCATGTACTCAGTCCTATTTGTAGTATATTTTCATGCCTTAGTCTCAGAAACTGTTACTTACATGCATATTTATCATTGTTTGGGCTGATTTATACTACTTTGAACTGTATGAGTGAGACTGGAAGAAAGTATTGACTGAGTGTGGCCGAGAGCCTGGTATTAAGACAGTTATGAGATTGGACTGCACACCGCAGCGATCATTGAATCATGCCTTCATTGGCTTGATATAGTGCTTGGGCTTATAGGATCCCCTCCGGAGTCTTTACACCCCCAGTGAGCGCACAAATATTTAGGGATGGATCTCCCCCGGACATGGATCTTGTCCGAATGATATGTTTCGGAGATGGATCTTCTCCGTGGTGTTTATGTTCCGGATATGGATCTTCTCCGTGGTATTTATGTTCTGGAGATGGATCTTCTCTGTGGTGTTTAGGTTCCGGAGATGGATCTTCTACGTCGTGTTTATGTTCTGGAGATGGATCTTCTTTGTGGGGCTGGATTGGCCTTTTTCCTCAGTACTAGGTGATTGTGTCACATGTGTTATGTAATATCCGGGATAGACCTTCCCTAGGTCGGAAGGCCAGATTCTAGTACTGAGTGGACCACCTTATGAGAGTTTGATTACTGAGTACACGTCATTCTTGATTCTATATGAATTCATGCAGGTATGCAGGGCTACAGATAATGACGGATGCATCTTGTTTATTTTCTGATATATTACTGTAATATCCAAGTTATATACTGTTGTTCATAACTATCGGAGGTTTAGTCCGTCACTACCTCTCAGCCCGTAGTTTGGTTTCGTTACTACTCAGTTGGTGTACTCACGTTACCCCCTGCACCTTGTGTGCAGATCCAGGTACACTGAGATTCAGCTCTAGACAGCGAGTAGCAGCAGTTTCATCAGAGTTGACCAGGTAGCAGCTGGCGTCCGTGATCTCGTCATCTCTTTCTCTTATACATGTCGTATTTACTTTCAGACTATGTTGGTCATTTCTTTTCGGATTGTATTATGTATTAGCAGCCCATGACTGTGTGACACCGGATCCGGGAGTTGTAGATTTTGGGTTTTTGGTTTCATAAGCTTCTTTTAAATACAGATCTTTAGTATATTTAACTTCAGGCAGTTGAAAAATTGTAACCTACTTAAAAAACGATTCAGGATTAGTTACAATAGGTGGCTGGCCTGGTTTCACGACAGGCGCCATCACGGCCCGAAATTGGGTCGTGACACAAACCAAACCGGCTAGTCCTCCTATTTCTTCTAGCAACGGTGTCATTTCGATGTCCCCAAAATAGAAGACATCCCTTTCACAATCCCAGAATAGGGTGGCAACCTCTATCATCATGTTGTTTGGCTGGATGTCCAGGAGGGACGGCAGATTACCTAGATATTTCTTGACGAGTGTTTTGTCACTAGAATGCAGAGCTTCCCACCAGTTCAGAAGTTTTGGGTGGATGTTGGTGACCATGCCGAATCTGGGGACTTCGTGCCTCATATTTCTTTATGCAAACATGATTAGACCCTTACTCCCACCAGAATCGACTATTTATCATCAATGATTAGCATGTAAGCATTTAGTTCTCCAAATAAATGCACAGAACGTGATGATGTCCATTGGGATTTACGGAAACCCGGTGGACTTGGGACAAGGCTATCTTAAAGGCTGTTGTGCGGACAACACGTTAGCCTGGCTAGGTTTGGTCATGATGCATGCAACAGTATAACGGATTAAGGTTTCTATGGGGTTTTAGACTAGTACCCTTGAGCGTACAACTGAAGGGGGAAAGGCACGGAACCATCGACTGCATCGCTGATCGACTAGTTTTACCGCAAATAAGCCTTTCTGAATTTAGGGGTGATAAAATAGGAAGGGCGCAACCACTCATCAAGCGTTGTTATAGGATTTGTTTTGGCACGAGTGGAGTATGATGTTGAATCATGATTATGCAATAAGCAATAAAACAGGTAGTCATGTATTTGCACGTTGTGAAAGCAGTAAATACAACAATTATAATTTAAAAGCGGTTACAAAGGAAAGAAACAAGAAAACATGTCAGTTTTTTTTATTTAAAGAAAGTTAAATGCTTGAAAGAAATAGACAGGTAATTGCACATAAAGGGAAAAGGGAGGTGTACTAATTCACAAAGAAGTTTGAAAATGGTAAAAGCCTAAAATCCCCAGCAGAGTCGCCATGCTGTCGCACCCTCTTTTTCAAATTCCTTTCGGGGTCGGTCAAGGGTTTTTGACATTGTTGGGGCAACTCGTTTCCTTTTGGGAAAGGGGTTTGCGAGTTTTGAAGAGTCGCCACCTAACGAGTTTAAGGTGCGTTAGGGAACCTATTTGGGGTTCATTTTACACACAAGTTTTGATAACCAGAGATAGGGTTAGGGCTTGAAATTATCCTAAGGGGAAGGTGTTAGGCACCCCTCAGAATCCACAACTGTGGTTCCCGGCCAAACAACTTTTGTGAATTTGTACAAGTAGGAAATAGTCAATTAATGTTTAAGAAAAGAAGATAGTTTTGAAAGATTCACGGTCTAAGCACACATGTATTACTAGGTTTGAAAATATGTAATAACTAAGTGAAGTTTTTGAAAAAGAGTTACATTCTAACATGCATATGGCATAGGGAATGTCCTAGGTTTGTTTGTTTATGGATCACATCAATGCAATACCCGGTATGTCACTCCTCAAAGAGGGGCTACACGTGGTATTAGCACACCGATCATCATATCCATATCTACCCTTTCCACCTCGTAGAGGTAATTAAAACGCGTGTTGGTCAACGACCTCTATTACATGTTGTTACCCGTCCCTTCCTAATAGTCCTGGAGGAACTTAGGACTTCTATCATATGAAGAAAGTTCTAGGCAGACCCTCAGGTTTAAAGGCAAAATACTAGGCGACAAACAAGAACACATAGGACTGCAATTAGGGGGATAAGCACACAAATAGAGAAAGGCTCAGGTATACCTCCACAAATAATGCAAATAGGCAGCATGACTCAAACACAATTAAGGTATAGCATTTAATTCAGAATCCTAATGCATGGTATCTAAGTTATTTTAAAATAACAAAGAGGCAAATTTGTTTCATAACTTAGAGAGGAAGTCCTAATCAGTTTTACCTACTGATTTAAAACCTGTTGATAGTTAGGCAGCATATATAAAAAACATATTTCCAGTTTAACAACTTTAATCACCTAAGACTTGCCTAATCAATGTTGAACTTACTTGTTGCAGAAATACAGAATCATTACCAGTTGTTTGGAAATGTGGTGAAAATATTTTTAGGCCTTTTCGCATGCATCAGTTGTTAGACTAGGCGTAGAATGAGACCTAAAACATGATATCTAATTATGCACATATAGAGATACAGAATGACTTGTATGCAGAAGTCCTAGGCAGGATTTCTAAATGTACACAACAGGATTGTAGAGTTTCCTAAGGCAGGATTTCTAGATGTACCATAATATTACAGCATTATTAGACCTGGTTTGCATGAGTAGCAGATTTATATTAACATTTATCCTACAACAGGATTTTCTAAGTGTACATGATAGCGTACATGTTTTAACACAAAATTTTATAAGTGATAGAAGGATGCCTATGCTGAAAACAGTAGACGTGGGTCCTAAGATGGCATGATTTCTAATGCATGTGTTGAATATTTGAGTCCCTACACAGGATTTCTATTGCGAAGATAGCAAATAAAGCCTAGAGCATGATTTCTACCCTTTTAGCATGCATAGTACCCATCCCTTTTCATTATCCATCTCTAGAGTTATTTACAAATAACTATTACAGACCATTGGCATAAATTACATAAATGTATAAAGAAAATAAGAAGTTACACTACAGGGAGCCTACTGATAGGCCCAACATCTACAGAATGCCTCAATGCCATTGATTCACAGTCTTTCATATGATCCAGGTGTGTCAAAGTTCCCTAAGGACCTCAAGGGTTCCCGGGCAGCGCTCACACCCAGATTCATAACCAAACTTGAGTAAGTGCAGTGTGGAAGGGCCAACTTTACATGTCAGAGTTCAGAGGGAGCTCATTGGGGTCCCTAAGCAGTCACATATTAAAGGGGCAGAACCTAGACTTCTAAGAGTATGTGAGAGTGCTTGACATAGTTTTGAAAGAGTTGAGTTGGGAAAAACAGTTTTGAAAATAGTTTTGGAGAATAGCATAAGAGTTTTCTTTAGTGAAAAGCAGTTTGAAAGAAAAGGAATAGGACAGTTAACCACTCAAAACCAGAACAACAGACATGGTTCAGGAAACAAACACAAACAAGGAATGAGGGTATTGGGGACAAGTAAGTCACATAATAGAAACATGTTTGCACACCAGTGAACACCAGGGAAGTATTAAAGTACTGCATACTTATAGTCACAACAATAGTCTATCACAAAGTGTTTATGCCAGGAACTTAACAGATTCAGATTGAGAGGTGCTAAACAGAGTTACTCATTAGGTTTAGAGGGAAGAGTTCAGAATTACATAGCAACTAAGTGTCATAGATACATACTTATAATGTGCTGGGAGTTAGGGGATGGCATAATTGTAGTAGAAACATGTAAGAGAGAGTAATAGACATGCTGAACTAGAGGGGAAAAGGGAAATCACATAGACATAACAAACATACTAGTTGCAAGGTAAACAGCAGAACCACAGGTAGAAACATAGTAGAAACAAAAGGAATCGTAATACAAACAGGAACATATTGTTTTGGATTTTGTAACTTAAATTGGAAATATACCAGTCAAAATGAGAGAATGAGTGCGGAGTAGTAGAGTAGTAAAATGAAGAGAGGTAGAACAAATAGAGTAGTAGAGTTACTCAGTCTTGTCTTTCAGCCGACTGAGTAGCAAGTAAACAACAGGAGAAGTAAGAGAGTATGTGTGTGTAGGAGAAAGCTTAGAACAATGTATTGTTCGTGTGTGTGTTGGTGTCCTCTGCTAAAGAAATAGTAGAGTATTTATAGTTTTTTAAAACGAGTAGAGAATAAGGTAAGGAATACCAGTTTAACATAGTTATAGAAATAATATTCAATCAGACGCAATCACAGACCAGGACTCCCTTTAATTAGGGAGTCATAGTTCAAACGGGCACAATTAGAATCAAATACGAAATTGATTTTACCCTAATAGGAGTAGTAAAGCATGTAGCATGTAACGAGGACTAAGTACAAAATATTTCAGGCAAGGAAAGTACATGTTAAATAATTAATAGCATATTTGTGCACATAAATAAAGTAGAATACAATTTAGTTCTGAAAATTAGTTCCAAGAATCACGAATGAGATTGAAAATCCCAGGGAATCAGTACTAATTGAGGAAGGTATCACACAAATAAGGACGCAATTCGAAAGTTAGTAAAGAACTCTAAGGAAAAAAAAATACAAAATCATAAATTCAAGGAAAAATATCACAGCTTTACGAAGAGATGCACAAAATCAGTAGAGATTGGGTAAACAATTGCTAAATGAATAATCAGACTTACTGAACAACAAATAGCACGAAAATCAGAGAAACCCTAAGCAAGAAATCATAGAAACAGTAGAAGGTTGGAAATCCTAGCAACAAAATTAAAGCGGGAAGCATAGAACACAGAGAAAATCCAGAAGAAACATGCAGATTAGCAAGCATAGCCAACAAGACGAACTCAAACCCTAAAAATTGGGGTTTCACTAGAATATTTAGAGTAAAAGAGGAGACTCACGCAAACGTTTAAAATCATATTGGGAATCATAGATTAGTACTAAAATTCAGAAGATAAAGCGTTTTTTTTAAAAGGGGTTAAGAAACCCTAGTTCTTAAAAAATGAAGAATCGTTTGAAAAACAAAGAGGTTTTAAGAGAAAACAGGTGAAAACCTTAGAACATACATAGATATGTCATAGATCTATGAAGATCAGAAGATCTTAAAGCTAGGGTTTTCAGAGAAAACCCAAAAAGAGAAGAAAGCTTAAAATATCAGCGACGTTTGGTCGGAAAATGCAAGGATCTTACTCGAACGGCCATAGGAGGCCAGAAAACATGGCATGAGACCGGAGATGGGAGTGTATTGCCTCAGGGTCACTTGAGATCCTCCATCGGTGACACAGGCATGAAAGACAGAGCCATGGGGTTTATGAGAGGTGGAAACTCCATAGTTTCTGGGGGGTGGCCGGAGAAGGAGAGACTAGGCTTAGGGGGATGAAGGTTCTCGAGAGAGTCGAGAGGATTCATAGAGAGAGACGGTTAAGTGTTACGAGTGAAGGGAAAGAATGAAACGGGGGGGGGGTAGTCTATTAGGCATTAATTATGGTAAGTATTGATCTGGGCCGTTGATTTGAATTAATCAACGGCTCAGATCAAAAAAGGGATTGGGCCGGGTAATTGTGGGGATTAGGCTGGGTAGTTAATTGGGTTAGGGTTCCAGGTTAATTAGGCTAAAGTCAGAATTAAAAGTGGCTAAATGTTAAATACCCATAAAAAAAATAGATAAATAATTAATAAAAATGGCTAATAATTATATAAAATGAAATGGGGCATTTTATTCCTTCAAGTCCCAAAGCTCTAAATGTGCCTATTCCTTCGACACCTTTCCATGGAAACAGATTGATGCAAAATAGACTAAATTAAGATGATTAATTAGTATTTAAAATATAAAATGACTAATTATTGGGTGAAATAGCACAAAAATATATAATTAGGCTATAATTGCAAAGGTATTGCAATTATAGCCAAATAATGCCAATTTGGCTAATTTATGAAATAATTAAATCTTAATAGGACCAAAAATGATATATTAAACCAAGAAATATTTTGAAATCATCTATAGTGCATTTTATGATTAATTATTAAAGATAAAACTACTGGATAAATTAGAATAAATTAATAAAAATGTGGGAAAACTATAGAAAAATACCAATTGTTATAAAAGATGATTTTGAAGGTGTATATGCAAGTTTAAAATAATTTTTAAGAAAAATTGGGTATCAACAACTGTCCCTCTTTACCCGAGAAGGATGAAAGAGTTGTGGGGTAAAGATATGATGGCCAATTTTGACCGAAGGATAGTGCCAACGTGGTAATGGATCTCCTTGTGAGACACCTAGATGGTGCACTCTAAAATAGTACAGCTAGATACGAATGCTACAAAGATAGGCATTGGAAGCCTGGAAAGGATAAAATTATCTTAGTATGACTCCCGTCCCTAGTAGAGAGATAATTCTAGGCAACATGAAGAGCCAGTGGATGGAGCAAAGGGGAGCTAAAAGCAAAAGAATATCTTGTTGAAGCTTTCAATAAAGTGATGGACAAAAATGTTAGCAGGAAATAAAAAGAGAGCTAATAAAGCATTAAGAGTAAGATGTGATACATGGATGACAATGGTAGGTCGAAAAAAAGACAGTATTACAGAGACTATAGTCAAATGAAGAAAAAAAAGACGAGAGGTGACAGTCCTTGAGACAACAAATAAGTATAGGCCATAAAGTCATATCCTTATTTCGAGAAATAAGTTCGCAACTCTGACGCGATTACCAAAAGAAAAAGTTAGACCTCACAGTAATAAAAATCAGTATGGACGGGTGAACAAGGTAAACTAAACATGAATTAAGGAATGAGTGATCTGATAATGCTCGACGTCATGAGAATTTCAGATTGCGTTCCGGCCATAATGTCGTTCAGGAAGACGCTTCCCTAAACTAAGCAATGTGAGCAAATTTAAGCTTAAGGGATTGCATGTTCAAGTTGCGATAAGTGTCATCATCGCGAGTAAGGGAATTTGTTATCCTTGGTACAGAAGGATTGCCGCAAGGCGAGTAAGGGTCATTGATGATGCGAAGGGATGCCAAAGATGGAGAGGAAGAACATCTATGGGCAGGTCGTCGTAGCTCCAAGTCTTATTACCTCCCCCCCCCCCCCCCCC